>JAGGAS010009471.1:0-14060 GCA_017657355.1 Termitomyces sp. K1Ac | reverse complement strand
TTGGTCATTTATCAGCAACAACTCGGAAACATGCAAGGGTGACAGCCCAAATGGTAGCACCCTCTAGAGCTTAGTCAAGGTTATCGCATAAGGCTAGCCCCTCGTGGAGGACATCCGTAAACGGCACCTTGCAGATAGGCATTTTTTGATACGATTTCATGTATTTATCATGTCCGAGCCCTTCGGCGTGATTGGATATATGCCAGAACGCAGACATTAAGATTTCTCGATACCTCTCGGAACGAAATCGGGTCCACACTCACTACTTTTTTGCCACAGTCAACTAACTACTGACATGCCGAGACCCAGTTTCCATCTGGAGACCGGGATGCTATTCATGACGCGTTGGGACGTGGTCCAGGATTTGCTCAAGCATGAGGAGCACTGCTCCCTCATCAGCCAACCTCTTTAGCTACTTACCATTCTCGGGAAAGCAGTGCCTTCTCGTGTAGTAAGATAAAATTTGCTCTGACCCAGGACCATGGACAATCGGCGTGCTTCTGCTCATTTTTGTACCCACGATATCTATGAGTCCTGCGATCTTAGACGTCCTTCGTTCACGGCTCATTACTGCTGATGGAAAGTTGCAGGACTGGTCGACACTTTTAAAAAACCAGTCAATCACACGTATTCTGGCTAATGACTCCCTATTCTGGATCTCCGTCATTGTCCACGGCGTTCTTTTTCTCCATGTTCTCAAACTCCTGTTAAACAAGGTAGCTCATGATTATTTGGGTACCTCGCTATTTACCACTAACTTTTCTCTCTAGCAGCAGATCCCGGGATTTGGGTATCCTCACTGGCTTCCCGGGGGTCGAATTTACGGAGGTGTTCGTTTTCTTGTCGACTCTTCCACCATGACTTCGGAAGGGTACAAAGCGGTTCGTGTATAAAATTAATTCTGGGCTGATCTCCGTGCTCACCTGAAGGCCCGGGTCAGAACAAAGGGAAAATATTCAAGATTCCCCGGTGGCGATCATGGATATACGTATTCTCCGGCGACGAACTGAGTACTAACTCAATTCTTGAAGTCGTTCTCTAGCACTTCTCAATGACAATCATTTTCCTGTTGCAGTCAACGATTTTTACAGATTCTCTGACAAGACACTGTCGTTGGTCGAATCGATTGAACATGTGAGTTTGAGACTCCATTCGATGTATCTCCGGGATTAAATGCATCCGCAGGAACTTCAAATTCCCTATACACTTGGTGTGAGGGTACATAAAGATCCCTTTCATATACCGATCATGCGCCACAAGGTTCGGATTATAATACGTTAATTGATTCAGCGTGCTTCAACTAATAGCTATTAGCTCACTCGTAATCTGAATGACTTGACCACACAAGTTCTTGACGAAACCATTCCCGCATTTGATACTGTTATCGGTCAACATTGTCCACCTGGTATGACGCTTACCACGTAATATGTGATTAGATGGCTCAATCCTCGTGGTAGGGACAATTTTCCATTGCAAAGGGCTTTCCTCCATGACGCAGATTATCGCACAGTCATTCAATCGCATTCTTGTCGGACCTGACCTATGTACGTTTCGTTTCTGTTTTCCTATGATCGGCAAGGTTGATTGTTTTCATCAATAGGCCGTGATACCGCCTACAATGCTATCAGTGTCCAATTCGCATCAAACGTTTTGTTAACAAGTTTAATAATCAACCTATTTCCACCATTTCTTCACCCGTAAGTCAGTTAATAGAGGATAAATAAAAACAATGATAATCATAATCATTCTTGATAGGTTGATGGGAAGGATTTGTTCAAGGTTCTGTTGTGATGTAAAAAACGCCATGTCTCTTATAAGTCCCTTGGTGGAGAAGCGTCGCGCGTTGATGCGCAGTGGCAGCCTGACAGAAGAGGAAATGAATGTAGGTGTCGATTCGAGAGAACCTCTATGATTTCTCTCATAAGAACATTCAGAGCGACTTTTTATGGTGTTTTTTGGCAGCCGCTACAGGCGAACAAGCTACTACAGAATCGCTGACGGCCAGAATTTTTGTGATAAATGCTGCAACTATACATACGTCCTCCATGGTTCGTCTCAATATCTATAGCATGGGTGGAACACCTAAACTCTTCTCGTCTGACGATCTTCAGACCCTCACACAAACCCTGATAAATCTGGCATTACATCCAGAGTGGGAAGTGAAATTACGCGAGGAAGCGAGTTCTGCGTTTTCCCGACACGGTTGGTCGAGGAATATGCTCAAAGAATTGTCCAACATAGAATCCTTCATCAAGGAATCGATGAGACTCAATGGTCTCGGCTCCAGTAAGTGGCATAACCATTCAAGTATACCCACGACCTTATTCTTTGATCTTTGTGTTCTTGAGTTGGATTCCCTAGAAAAATCATGCAAACGTTGCACCTTTCTGATGGGACAATTATCCCCGCCGGCTCCCTGGCCTCTGCTGCACTTGGTGCTCATTTTGATCCCGTATACTATCCGAATCCGGAAACATTTGATCCAACGAGATTTATGGAAGGAACATGTAACAGTAAAGCTGACATTGGAGGTATAATTCGTACGAGCACACATTTCCTTCCTTTCGGTCACGGCGAATCTGCTTGGTGAGATACTTAGTTTGGCTGTGGCGCAGATACAAACTGATATTATTCTGAACAGTGTACGGTTTAGTCGAACATGGTATTCTATCCATAGCCTCTGACCATCATTGCTTCACAGCCCGGTCGTTTCATCGTATCTCACTTCTTGAAGGCAGTTCTGGTTCATGTCCTTTTGAACTATGAAATTAGTTTGCCAGACGGCAGGCGTCCTAAAGACTTCTGGTTCGGGATCCATTGCTGCCCTAATCCATCCTTCAAGTAAGATTATCAATCTGAACAAATATCCCAGCCTCACCTTTTTCCAGTTTTACCTTCAAACGTCGTTCCCATCTCGTACCAAAATATTTTAATGACTAGTACTAATCCTAGTACGCTAGTATGTATGTACTCGAGCAGTCAGTATAGCCAGTATTCTTTCCGCAATGTCGAAACATATCAGCCTATCTACGTTCTATACATCTAGGACCTTTTCTGGAAAAGACCTAGCGCAGTACGGATCAGCGAAACAGGCAAGAGCTCGCAGCGACCCAGACCAGCCCGCACAGCCCAATCAATATATAAAGGGAAAGATATCATGGACCAAGCAAAAACCCAAGCATATCCGATAGTACGAGATATTTTTGTTGGTGGCCTTATCCCCAACCAAGAGGCAATGCCAATCACAGCATCCTCCGCTACGATGGCCAAGACTTGCACAACGAAAAACGGAAAAGATGCTCCAAAATATTTCCGTCCTACCATTCCATCTCCAACTGAATGTATCATACCGGAAACGACAAAACCAACCAACAATTGGGTATACGATGAGAACAACGATCCTTTTTTGAACCCAAACAATTGAACCACCGCCTTTCCCATCGTCGAGAAATACTGTATGACGAGGCTGAGCTGAGCAAGGAGTATAATAACACAGGTCAAAGGAAAACTTACTCGTCTAAGTAATTGATGCCATGTTCGACTAGCAAAACAATCAGTGTTACGCCAGGTTATATTGATTCTCAGCGCACCCCCAAAGATTCCGAACAGTATAAGCAGCACTCCATCTTCCATATGGATCAGGCCAGTCAGCTGGTGCCGAGAGACCCAATCCCACGCTTATAGCACTGAGCTGATAATACTGCATCCGTATGCCTGCATTCGACGTCGACATCCACGAAATAATGCTCAAGCAGCGATACAGAAGTCCTTGAGATGTAATTGACGCCTTCTCGAGTTCCATTACTGAACCAGAGAACAGTGAATTCGTGTGGATGAACGTCTGTGCAGCATCCACGACCAAGAAACATATAATTGAACGCGTTATACGTGAAATGATAAAGGAGCCTCGTTTCATGGTGGGTCTATCGGAGACATAGGGTACCTGGCATGTGTTGGTTAGCTAGCTGAAGCATCAAAAGAACAAAGTGCGAAAACAGACTTGATAATTCCAACCAATGCCACGGGGTGAGTGGATAGCACATGCCGACCAATACACTCTTTCGGGAAGCGGGCGTATACGAGGATCATCATAGTCTGAGGAGTGTCGGTATTGTCGGATGGGCACAACCAGAAGGAGATGATGCAAAGCTATAAAGAACTGGCCGCCAATCACTGAGCCTAATAAATAGTCCTGTATTCCATCTCCCGTCGTATATTTCAGGCTCTGGTAACATACTAGAGCAAATGCGACGAAGCAGGCGATGCGTGTTCTTGCGGACAAATCTAAGGCCAAAGCAAGCGCCAAGAGAATATCGGGTAATACAAGAAACGTGAGGAAAGGGAAAGGTGGTCGCATTTCGACAGTAGACATGATCTCACCGTGTACTTCAACTTTGGAAGGCTCGGGGAAGTCAAACCAACTTGTTCGTAAAGGCCGTGCGATGACTAAATACCCGGAACATTTGAGCTTTGAGCTAATACTTACTCTGATGTATGTATGATGCGTGTAAGTAAGTGTCAATGGCAAGTGAAATGGATGCGCTTGACAAGAGACATGACCCAACTTGAAGTGACTGGGGCCGGGTACGTCACCGAGTCCGGTCCGGTCACTTGATCAAATCATCAACATTATTGAACGTTAATCCAGTTCAATTGAACTTGATACACAAATTCAATGCCACTTGTTGTTTCTTACGATCCAAACTCCGCAAGCGAACAACCTGTTTCCCTGCCCTCGGCGCCTTTGCTTGTTATTAGCGAAACAGAAATTATACAACCGCCCTTGACGCGCCGTGGAACTGGCCCCGGCATAGTTCTCGTCTTGCCTCATTTCGAGGATCTCGACATCCGGAAAGAGGGTCCTAAACCTCTCGATCCAGAGCCCGTCCAGAAATGGGCAGAAGAGGGATTCGCTGTCGCGGCGATCACTCCGAATTCTTCAGATTGGTCTTTCGAGAATTCACTTCAGAGGAGCGTCGATGCTCTGTTGGATTTGAAGGAACTCGACATACGCGATAAGTTCGCTGTCGTAGGTACACGAACATGACCGCACCTGCTCGATACTTTCTTGATTTGATCTTCAGTTTATGACCCAAAGCTTGTGAACTCCGTCTTTCCAGCCCTAGCTGCAGATCACCGAATCGTCGCCCTTCTCGTGTACGGAACCAGTGCACTCGCCGATTCTCTTTCTATCCCTACTTTGATACACATCCATGCAGGCGAGAAACCCAGAGCATTTTCCTCCGATGTCACCTCCCACACTTATCCAAGTTCTTTTCCACACTTTGTTCTTCCACAAGTCTCGGGGTATGATCCAGGCAGCGCAGCCCTTGCTCACAGCCGATCTCTTGTCTTCTTGAGAAAGTGGCTAGGCGGACCAATATTTGACCTTGAAGCTATCTGGGAGGAGCACACTTACTTCGAGTTTGAGGATAGAAGTGTTGCAAAGACAATGGGGACGATGGTGGTCTGTCTGTTCTCTGCTGTGTCATAGAACGATCCTCTGAAATTATGGCTACCAGGCCGAGCCATACGTCAATCATGTTCCGACTGTAGGTTCAGTCAGTTTCCAAGTTCGTGAATTGGGCCTGATATCGTCATAGATGACAGGGGGTGTCGGTCGCCATAATCTCACCGCATTTTATCGTGACCACTTCATCTTCTCGTCAGTCACCCGCAATTTTTTCGCCTTTGAGCTTGTACTTATGGCTCATTATCGCAGTAATCCACCAGATGCTGCCATGCAAGCAGTATCGCGAACGGTTGGCCCAGATCGAGTCGTTGGTACGTGAACGTTCAGAAATTTGACATGATTCCATCACGATTACTGTCTCTTTCCAGACGAATTCATCTACAGCTTCACACATGACAGGACCGTGGATTGGCTACTTCCAGGTGTCCCTCCCAGTGGGAAGAAACTAAGGATACCTATGATGGCTGTAGTCAACATTCGTGGAGACCGATTGTACAATGGTTAGTCACTGACCTGACTTTCCAATGTACTATTTCTCACGTAGAAGTACCTATCAGAGCACATCTGGTGGGACCAAGCAACGGCACTTCGCCAGACTGGTATCCTACCCACTCATCTCACGTATCCCACACCAGAAGGAGCCTATTCAGAAACACTGATATACCTGCCTATTCTGCCTTCTCCTATGTAGCCGATGAATCCACGAAGGCACATTAAGCATCAGCGGAACGGGAAATAAAACACCCCGTAGAGTGTAATGGAAATAATCCGACCAAATGAAAGATATATTGCTATAGTTCAGGACATCTCTACACCCTGTTGACAGCGTCACGCCGTACTCTCTCTCTCTCTCGACTGTATTAATATTGAAGAGTTCTCTTCTAATCTCAGGTGGGTGATGGATAGCACGTTCATAGCGCGTCTTTCTGGTCGGCTGTTACATAAATCCGAAAATGACAAGGTGCCCGACCTTTGCACAGCTGATAATTCTCCCTCGGGCACCGTTGGTAAACTTCGAGTCATCAACACCCGAACCACAATACAAGTAATTGCGCACTTTCAACAGATTATTTGATGGACTTGACCAAACGTGGTGCACGTGGAACCAATATGACGAGTAGCGATGAATAATCAATGTGAGATGATATAGGGGAACTTTAATTTTGAGTTCGCAAGCAGTAGTAAGTACTGTCGACGCAGTCGGTAAAGGGCCTTTTCGATGGGCTTATGCACAAGATCATATATTGCCCCCCCTCTCCAAAGAAAAATCTTGAGACTGTCTGATTATATTTTTGCACCCATGGAATATGTGAATCTTGCGGTACTAAGCTTTCTTCCGTAGAAGCCTGGAAGAGCCGCCTGGCAATTAATAATATCACCTCGTTGGTGGGATCCCTTGAACATGCGAGTTTAGGACTTCATTATGCGAGTTTTCAGGGTTTAATGCATACACAAGAACTTCAAATTCCCTACACACCTAGTGTTAGGGTGCATGATGAAGATCCATTTCATTTACCGATCTTGCGCCACAGGGTTCGGATTTACGATACGTCGATCGATACAGCGTGCTGATCCAATAAGTGTTAGCTTGCTCGAAATCTGCATCGTTTGTTTCCAATTTTAATATCACCACTGGTCAACATTGCCTGGACGTTTACTGACTGCCTAGAAAATGGCTCAATCCTCGTGGTAGGAACATCTTCCCTCCTATTTTTGCATCGCTTATGCTTTCCTCTGATCCTCGAGGTTGATTGTCTCTACCAGTCTCTACTAGTCTCACTGCCGACTTTCATCCTCTATCAGCCGACTTACTCGGAATGGTGGAACATAGGGAGCCGGACGTGTATGTGCGTAGTAACATGCCCACTCTACAACCGTTCAGTGTTTAGTCAAAGCACATAGACCGCACTGACTTTGTGTAGGCCTCTACTACTCTCGGATCGAGGCCAAGAGCTGGATCTGGCTTTTCGCGGTCTGAAACGGAACGGTTTAAGAATGTCCAGGTATATGAGTGGGCAGATTCACCTTGTTGTACCTTTTGAATTACGGCGGCACCACCCGTTTCCCCTTCCTGAATTTTTGAGAAGATGATATCTGCCAGTGTTCGCCGTTCTCCGGAATTGGAAGGAAGAAGGGCATCCAGGGTATCCAAATCAGTGGCATCTATTTCCTGGACCTTATGTGAGTTTCGATGCTAACGTACTATCAAAACACGCTCACGAGTGTCTCCTCCACATCGTCGCCTATGTCAGACAAATTTTCGTCGTCATCGTCGTCATCGTCATCATCATGATCCCGAATGGTATGAGTTTGTATTCTTGAGCTCGACGCGACGATAGGCTCATCTTCGGGCATCTCCAGCTCATCTTGTTGAGCGCGTGCCAGTTCAAAAATTCGTTGCGACGTTTTAGGGTCCAAAATTATCTACCGAAACGCGATTAATTGTTGAGATGACACGACATAAGGGTTGTATCACTAACCTCCGAGTTCTCATCATCGCCTGTGCTTTTTCTGGCCTTTTTGTTGCGCTTTCCTGGCTGTGAGATGCGACCATACTTTTCATGAGTCTCATCCTCGCGCAGTTGGGTGAGAAGCGGGTCGTGTCTGGCCTTGGGGGGATTTGATGCTCGAGGCATGGTGAAGGTTGATCGAGAACAAAAAATTCGGAGGTCGATCGGCAACCGGACATCATAACTCGGCTCTGTCAATTCTGAGCGTCAATGAGTTGGACTTAAAAAAGCCTTGCTTCGTTTCTTTTCTTCTTTCTCTCTGACCACCATCATGTCGCACTCTCCCGTCAGTTCCATCTCCAGCACATCTTCTCTCTCAGTCCGTCCTCCTGCTCACGCTCCTCTCAACCAGATAACCACTCTCGACAAGAACGGTCAAGAAATTACTACCGTGGGTTTCAATCGATTCGGCTTCGATAGCGAGGTTCCTCTCGACGTCCTTCGTTCTCTCTACCTTCGATCCCACTATGTTCTCTCTACTAATAATCTCGACGACGTGAACGACCTCGATTCAGGTTCTGTTGAATTCCAACATGCCAAGTTCCTGCAAGGACATGCTGCGTATCAGTCCAAGTCAATTTTTCACCCCGATACCCAGTCAATCTCCTATACGACACTATCGCGATTTCCGCCCGTTAAACTCCTGCCCCCGAGTCAACGAAAGCGTGTTTTGGTTACTGGTGGCGCCGGGTTTGTCGGATCTCATCTCGTCGACCGTTTGATGCTTCTGGGGCACGAAGTAACTGTCCTTGACAACTTTTTCACCGGCTCAAAAACAACCGTCAGCCACTGGATTGGACATCCGAATTTCGAAATGGTCCGCCATGATGTCGTCGAGCCCTTCATGATTGAATGCGATCGTGTGTGCCTTAATCAATCCCGAGTTGTGTTTCTCAACAGCCTTTAGAAATTTACCACCTCGCCTGCCCTGCCTCACCACCGCACTACCAGTTCAATGCTGTCAAGACCATCAAAACGTCCTTTATGGGAACTTTGAACATGCTCGGACTCGCGAAACGCACGAAGGCGCGCTTCTTAATTAGTAGTACATCCGGTGAGCCATCACTCTTTTCCCCTTTTAGATGTCAAGGCCGATAGACGGACCATTCCAGAGGTCTATGGCGATCCTGAAGTACACCCGCAAACGGAGGATTAGTGCGTTGTCCTATTATTTAACATCATTAAACGTTCTGATGATATGTCAAGTTGGGGTCATGTCAACCCTATTGGACCTAGGGCGTGTTATGATGAAGGAAAGCGTGTCGCCGAGACATTGACATACGGATTCCAACGTCAGGACGGCGTTGATGTACGCGTCGCCCGTATCTTCAACACCTACGGGCCTCGTAGTAAGTTCTCTCTTGCCGCGGGTCTCGTATTGTCCCTCATTCTCCTTTTCCAAGTGAACCCCTACGACGGACGCGTTGTCTCCAATTTCATCGTGCAGGCACTCAAGGGCGAAGACATGACCGTCTATGGGGACGGCAAGCAGACACGTTCCTTCCAATACGTACACGATTTGATCGATGGTCTAATCGCGCTCATGAACTCGGACGAAACACGTCCTGTCAACATTGGCAACAGCGACGAGTTCACAATCGGCGAATTCGCGGAACTCGTGCGCGAGATCGTAGAGAAGGTTCAGGACCAGGACGGAGACGTCCGCACACGTCGTGTTAATATTGTGTATAAGGAGATGCCAACTGACGACCCACAGAAGAGGAGACCTGATACCACACGCGCTAAGGAATCCCTTGCATGGCAACCTCGGTGGACCGTTCGCATGGGACTCGAAGAAATGGTCAGGTACTACAAAGCCAAAATGGCAGAGGGCAGCATCTAGACTTGATATATAGTACCCTCGGTATACACGTTACGATTACTCCCCTTCCTATCACATAGAACGTCTCAATTCTTTCCTTTCTAATTATGCTAGGGTCGGTTATTAGATGAATCGTTTGTTTTCGTCTTTGATATTCATTTGTATATGCACTATAGATGGACCACCTACATTAGTTACAGTTATCAGTTGAACTATACTACTAACGTAGCTTAAAAACATTTCCTTCTCTGAGAATAGTTCAGTCAATGTCAATGGTTGTTAACTGGTGTACAGGCTCGATGAGAAACAGGTGGAATTACTTGAAGCCATATGAATGCATGAAGCAACATCTTAGTATCACTTTAATTATGGTTTCAAATTTAGGATCTTTAATATAAATCGATATGACTGGGTATGAATAGCGAGACTAAGGTTTGCTGAGTGATATATATAGATAAAATACAAGCAGAGAGTATGTACAGTAAGTGTGGATCCTAGTAATGTGATGTATGCTATCCGGATGCTTGGGCGTTTATCGCAATGTAATCCTAAAAATAGATGATGCAATATTAGAGGGGGAGGTATACATATGTGAAAAGTCAGTTTATGCAACGAATCGATGCACTTGGACTGACGATTTCGCTGTCGTAACAACTCGAGCCATTGGTCCCTTGATGGCCTGTTTTTCTACTTTATTGTGGGCTGTACGCCGCGACTTCGAGTCCGACGATCGATCCTTTGGTGAAAGTGGCTGCTTCTCGCTTTCTTTGGCGGTTTTGGGGCGTTCCGTTCGAACTGGCGTGTCCGCGATAGACAAGCCATTCTCCTCGCTGGTGAACCAATGTTCCGTCCTTCTATCGGAATACCTGATAGCCAACCGATAAGCTTCCGGTCGCAATGCCATTAGAACAGACCCACCTTCTTAAAGGGCGGCCTTCAGGACCCAAAGGAGAGAACGCGGTGAAGATTCCTTTCCGATATTGTCTGAGGCTTTCTGATTGTTTGTGGATGATCGTCTGTGGAAGGCAGCAGAATGATAGTGGTGATGATGGATCTCGGGAAGCGATGGCGGGATCTCCCATGAGCTCCGCAAGAGTGCTTAGGGCAATCTTCATTCGTGCTTTCCGGTCAATAACCGGAGGCGTTATCTTCGAACCTGAACGAGGCAGTCGTCCGATAAAATTGACGAATACTTTGTGAAGTAGTGAAGCATTTTGTGGGATGATGCTCAAGCTACCCACAGCACCTATGAATGCAATCAACACGGTGTTGGTCCAACGTGGTATAATGAAGGTAACCTTTGATTGTGTACGTAAAAGCTCCGCCTTCAACATTTACTAGCTGCGACGCCAGCTTCTCTGCATACTTTCTTGGACATGTTTCACTGAATTCACCCTGAAAGAAAATAACATAAGACAGAGACGGTGTGGAGTATAAAATCGTCACCAACATGTACGAGGAGAACAGGCTGTTTGATGGTAGATAAGGCATCTTTATGTAATGGTATCCGCTAGGGCAAGATGAGGAATCATGAAAAAGGAAAGAGCAATAGCACATACATTGACCAAGACTGCCTGGGTCTCAGCTACCCGCAACATCCGCATAGGGGGCATATTCGTTTCCCAGAAAGCGATAAGCTACACAGAAATAACATCAGCTTTAGCAGATGTAATGACATTCTGCACGAACATCATCTTGCAGATCTATGCCACAGTTCTGCAACAACATGTCAGCATAGCTCATGAGTCAATCTCGATGTCATATACCTTGCCGACTATGAATTCACCAGCTTCCTTTGCAACATGTTCAAAAGCTTCTAAATCCTCTGCATATCGCCAGCGGTGCAATAGCTCATCGTAGGCAGTGCGGACCCAGTCAAGCCTACACATGTTAGCTAACCATCACGATCGGATTAGATGGATGTTACACACTCGGTGGGTGCTGGGATACTACAGAGCGTGAGGCTCAGGCACAGTTCGGGAAATCTGTTAAAGCGCGTAAGCACTCTCTAAGGGGTAACTAAATATGCAACAAGAAGAGATACATACAGGACCACAAATCGCAGAGCACAACTGACAGATATACCGTCCAAGGCTAGGATATGACAAGGAGGTAGATGGAGTATCTATGATCGTGTTGACCACTTGAATTAAACGTACACATTCGAGCTCTGCGCACCTGATGACATGCCGCTAAGTCTGCCGCATCCACCCAGCTATCGTGCCTTCCGGTTGGTCTCGAGCGCGATTTCCCACACGTTCGCATGTCAAAAGCCACCATGTTGAACTTGGCATTCAATCGCGGGTCTCCGAATTGTATCGAAAGCCATGTCAAATCGAGAAGAATAGGATGCAAGATTATGACGCTTGGCTTGTCCGGGTGAAACCCGCTAACACTGCCGTGAGCGGAATTTGTGGTATAGAAAATGGATGCATAATCGTCCCCGCAATGTAGATCAATGTAAGGCATTCCAGGATGAAGATCCCAGCTTTAAAAACTGGCACACAGAAGAACGTGGAGGAAGGGGTGAAACATTGAGTGTCCAAGGTTTGAATGGTGAAAATATTAAGAAAAAAAGAGATCGATCTCGATACGATTACATCAGCAACCTTCGCATCAGGTCCAATTAATCAGGCCACAAAAGGTTCGCGAAAGCATCGCGTTTTCAGGGGGTTCCCGGGCCTCTATAATGCACTTTTCCATTTTTCAACAATGAAGCTAGTGATTTACGTACTCTATGAGCATTTGAGAAAACCCAAGGGAGCCTTTTACAGCAATTTACGATTGCTGGCACGCTGGAAAGAAAATGGCGGGCCCGCCACAAGCCTGCCAGGTTCCAGGGGTATGTATACAGGGTCATTGGTCACCGGTCACCAGTCAACACTGTGCATTGTGACCCTGAACTAATTCAGTGATCATGATTTTGTTGAGGCGGCCTCAGTTTACACGCATGCCTTGTGGGAGCTTGTGGTGATTTGTGTGCGCCAAAGCGGACTCCTAAGTATGTAGAAACGCTAGAACGTGCATTCCACGTTCACAAAATGCCTTCTAAGACATCCATGACTCGCTGTTGCCGCTATGATAATGCTCAATATCTTACGCTTAGTAAAGCAAAAGGACGATGTTAGTTACCTCACGGTCCACCGGTTGTGAAGTCGGAAACATAGTTGGCACTTTGTGCTGGGATAGAACGGCTTGTTGTTTCGTAACAAGCCCGTCCCAAGCGGCGAGAACACGTTCACGGTCGAACTTTTGAAGTGCTTTGTTCATACCATCTTGAAGCATCTACATCATATGTGAGTCCATGGTATCCGAGAAGAACCCTGAGATGCCAACATCAGCTTCATGTTTGGATAAACCAGGATCTCCTATCATAGTTGCTCTGCAATCGTGGGAAGTGATACTCCAAGTCGAAACGAAACATACATACTTTGTCGTAGCGACTTTGACCTTGTCTTCGAATTTTCTGATAATATCGCGCCGGTCTTCCCACAATTGCCGTTCAAGATCTTCTTGTTCCTTCTTCAGCTATACATACGTAATAAAATTACTCTCGTAGGCCCATGCGATGAGCAGGACACACCTGGGCGATGGCCGCTACGAAGTCGGGATCGTCAGCAAGCTGTGCGATATAAGGCAATGCTTGCTGAAATGTGAGAGATTTGGGATCTTGAACTCGCCGAACGGATGATGGAACTGGAAGGGGCAACACGGGTTCTGGTGGGGAGGGGTGACCGGTGTCGGTGTCAATAGAGGTCGCCTGTGGAGGGTGCCATGGTGAGGATTGCAATTGGGAAAGCAGGGCTGCAACAGAAGCCGAGGGTGCAACTCCATTGGAACTAGAAACAACGGGAGGTGGCTCTTCGGCTGATACAGACTCAGTTGACTGGTCCTTTTGCGTCTGTGAATCTATGACATCTTTCCAAGCCTGGGATACACGCAGTTGGTCAAGAAGGGCTTTGACGCCAGCGGAGTCCTGCTAAAAATCAGCATACTATAAGAATGGTGGTGAACTCAAACAATACGTTAATGTTCGTAAAACTCATAACTTGCTCAAACAGCGTTCAGGCCTCAAGCACAAAAGATTTCATTGCCGTGGAACTGACCATGGGTGAGCGGGAGATACAAAGTTCTCACGATTTTATAATTCATTTATATTAGCGTTAGCGCTTACATAATGACACTCCGTGGAAGTAAGTGCGCTTGCCGCGATGTATGCTTCCATGTGCGCAGGCCGTCCAATCTCCTGCAATCT
>JAGGAS010009470.1:0-19550 GCA_017657355.1 Termitomyces sp. K1Ac | reverse complement strand
ACTTGTCCAAGAAAAAAATGATCATTGGGAGAGTGTAAGCCTGCAGCTTACAACAGTTCAAAAAATACCATGTTCACGGAACTGCATATATAGAACCAGGTATCTGAATCATATAATTGATTCAGATATGTGCCTTTTATAAGCTGTAATGACCGCTGTGGTCTGGTTCCACTGGTCCTCTTACACCAACGCCCAATCTACGACAAACCCTGCCTCGTCTACCCAGTCCCCCGACGCGTCTAGTGAACAGGAGTTGACGGCGAAACTTGAACAACTCCAAGTGAAATGATTTCTGGACATTTCTTGATATCACTTTCTGTATAACCAGACTAATTATGTGTAGTGTATAAGTACTGGAATGAGGATGCATGGTATATATACAGGTGGTGTTACAAAATGAATTATGTTCGAGTGGATCACATATTTACTTCTATGAGTCTAGATGTGTATGGGCTCTGCCCGCTTCAAAGGTATTATGTTGTGAACTCCGAGTCCTTGCTGGCATCTGAATGTGATGAAGTCCGTGGTGGAGGTGGGGGAGGTGGCGAGGACGGACTGGGTTTAGGCCGGACCTCCATCATAATGATGATGAAGACAACGAAAGCAGTCAAAGTAACTTGATGGACATTTAGGACATGTACGGAAAGAAAGCCAAGAGCTACTCACGAACAGCACGTCGCATGTTCTCCCACTTGATTTCCTCAACGTCCGTACGAAGGTCACTGACACTGACAATAACCTTATTCAAGAGTTCCTATCAATAAGTTAGAAGGGTGAAGAAAAATGTCAGACTCAAAGCCGACCTCAATAGCAATATCTCGTTGTTTGTGGTCTGACTTCGCCTCGTTCTTCCGGTTGTTCACATCCATCTGAATCCTGTCCATGTACATGCAATATCAGTAACCTGACCAAACTAGATGCATCCACGCGCACTCGTGCTTCAACGTATCGACATCTTCCTTCATTTTCACATCTAAGCGGTCGACTTCACGACGCAGGGCCGCTGTCGAAGCACGTATTGCCGCCGAGTCATTTTTGGTCATCATTGTGATCTCTGCGCGCAGTTCGGACAGTGCAGCGCGAAATAGATAGGCTTGCTTAAGAGAGAATATATAAGAGGGGTATAAGAAAGCATCTATTGTACCACATACGTTATCGAGATCCTTTGCTGTTAATCCGTCTGAACGAACCCTGCCATTCCGATCGACGAGAAGTGCGCGGGTAGCACGCATAAGACTGCGCGCCGTTTCCTCTGGGAATGTCTTCTCCAATGCGGCAAAGAAGGCATGCGTATGAAACGGCGGACTAGTGTATGTTGGTCGTGGACCAGGCGTGAATTCAGTGGAAGGAACGCTTGTCATCGGAGATACCCCATTCAAAGGCTGGTCGCGTATGAAGGTGGATTTAGACCGCGTGAGGCTTGGACCAGATTCAGAGCCATCTCCTGTAGCAAAAGGTTGGGAAAGACTGCTAGACGAATCTTGTGAACGCGCGAGGGATACAGGAGAATTGGAGCTGCTGGCTGGAGGATCTGTGATTGTTTGGTCGTTGTGCAGAAACCGGAAGGCTGTTCTATGACTGGAAGGCCCGAGTTTGTCTGGTGCAGATAGACGACAAACCCGGGGCAAGCTACGCAACATGGAGTTGTTCCGGGAGGTGGGCGTTACGGACAACTCCCTGTTGATCCTTGTTGAAATCCCTCGCCATTGAGGAATGTACCACGGACCACTGCTCCTGCCGTCAATGATCACAGTTTTGTTCTGCTCCGATAGACCGAATTACTCCGGGCCACACCATTCAGAGTGAGTATAACTATTCATTCTCCACCACGCTTGGCTGCTCCTCCGAAACCGCGCCCCGAAGGCCGCTGGAATGACTAACGCTCAATAAGCATGGGAGGGGCTTGACCGGGATTTATTTAAATGATCTTATGTTGGGCCAGAGATATCTAGAGATACCCATCAATACTTACTATGTCCAACAAATCTTCCGCACCAAAGCCAGGGAAACTGACCTTATACACCAACCATCTTACGCCCAATGGCCTCAAGGTATCCGTCTATCTCGAAGAGCTCCGTGTCAAGGAGCCCACCCTTTTCGAATCCATAAAGTCAGTGTCCTGTAGTATGGGCTCTTGCGCTCTAACTCGAGTGTAGATTAGAGAGGGTTGATCTATCGACGGGGGCCCATAAGGTGAGCAACGAATTGTTTCTGAAATATTCAATTTCTGAAAACGACTTGTTATAAGCAACCCCCGTTCATCAAACTCAACCCCAATGGCCGCATTCCAGTACTCGTTGATCATAATGCAGATGACTTCCCCATCTTCGAAAGTGCAGCGATCTTGTTGTACCTAGAACAGAACTATGACAAGAAGAAGGCGTTCTCCTTTGACGCGGAAAAGAACCCCAAGGAATATAGTTCCATGATCCAGTGGATCTTCTTTGCTGTGAGGAACGTGTCTGGAACTTGTGTTCATTGCTCAGTCTTTTATTCATGTAGCACGGTGGTCTTGGTCCGATGCAAGGCCAAGGTCGGTCTAAACAATTCGTTTCATGAGTCAATTATGTTATTGACTTTTCTGATCAGCTCATTATTTCCTGCATTACTCTGCACAGGATATCCCTTTTGCTAAAACTAGTAAGTGGTTGTTGACATCCACCTAACCCCCTAATTCTTATGTCTGTATCAGGATACACAGAGGAGACGAAGAGGCTGTATGGTGTCCTGGAGATTGGCCTCACTAACCGCGACTGGCTCGTGGGTCCGGGACGCGGACGTTATACCATTGCCGATATGAATGCTTTCCCATGGTAAGTACAAAGTCGCACATATTTAGCATTGATTTGACGCTTTGCAGGGTTCGTCTGCACACTCGAGCTGGAGTTGAGAACCTTGACGCTTGGCCTAATCTCAAAGTAAGCTTTGATTCCGCGTCCTATTGGCTAAACTATGACATTCGAAGATTTGGCTTGCACGTATTTCCGAACAGCCAGGAGTGAAAGCAGCGATCAAGTGGGTGGGTTTGCAGTGAGATGTGGTTGAAGCATACTACTAGTACATGCAATTCGTTGGCACTCTCTGTCATGACGTTATATCAAGCGGGGTTGATTTCCCTTTACTGATGGTTTATACACTACACGAGTATGAAAGACATCGTGATCATTTCATTCGGGCTCTGAAAGAGTGCAATTTCATAAACTAGCCTTTCCAACTTCGAGGCCCCGCTGGGCTGCAGGCCTAGAAAGGGCGCGTTCCAGCCATGCCTATGACCTGTGTTAGCTCCGCAGAACTATGGAATGCAGTCTTCCATACCTTGACGTTTGGAAACTCGTCAAGATTCTCGATGCCTGTGAAGGCATGGCCCCGGACCCTTGATGCCAACTAATCAGTATCAAGATGTTTCTTTCAAGCTAGTCCTGCTTACCAAGGGAATGTTTTAATGTCTGCGATAGTAAATTTACCCCTGCCTGGACCAGCGAGCCAATCACGGTTTTTGAGGCGAATCTCTAGAACACCATACAGGCGCTTCGTTTCGTCGAGGTAGCCTACAGTGTATGTCGATTTACGTGGTACAAGTCATAATTGAAAAACACACGTTTCTTGGCATAAGGTATATCCTCTTTCGCGAAGCGGTTAAAGTGGTTTGCTATACACCAATTTAGAACACGGTGCCAATGTGCAGGACGTGTACGAACATTGGCCTTGCATAGGGCCGACACCTCCGTGCTATTCATCGAATGAGCATTTGTGAGAGACTGCAAAGAAACTCTGCTTACAGCGAAGAAAGTCCATTGGAGTATCTCGCTATACTCGTTGGGATTCTTGACAGGATCGTACCACAAATTGAAATCCTTGTCGTAATTGTGGGCCAAATACAGCATGATCGCAGCCGTCTCGAAAACAACGAAGTTGTCACGTCGGCGGTCAACCAGAGCAGGGATACGCCCATTTGGATTAATTTCGATGAACCATGGTTGCTGTAGATAGAATAGATCAGCTTCTAAAACCCCTGTGGAATGCCGTTGAGATGGAACCTTTTGTATATCCTTGGATATGTCAATCCTCTCAACACTGATGGGAATTGTGAGAACAACACCTGAACGTGGGGCACAGCACTGACTCGTATTCTAGCTCAGGGTATAGGGCTTTCAGTTCCTCGAGGAAGACGGAAACTTGAAAGCCATTGGAGGTGGGCCAGGTATAGAGTAAGAATGGTTTGGTGGAAGTGGACATTACTGGATTGAAGATGTGGGGAAGAGAAGTCGAGAGAAGTAATCGTTTATCTGAGGGTAGAAACAATGGTGACATCATCTAAACCTTTGACTGACAAATCAGCTGACAGATAGCGTAGTAGTCAGACATCGACATCGAATGTCATATTTTAAAGCACCTTCCCATCCCTCATCGGCAAAGGTAATCTCAAGATTCAGGTATGAGGCCTGAGGGCCCAGTTCAGAGTGAAGCCAAAGTAAACGCTAGTTATCTGGTCGTGGAGCAGCAATAGGCATTTAGGTGGTAGGTACAGTCTCTTCTGTTTTTCTTTCAGGTGTATAATCGAACTGCGAGCCAACAATATTTCCTCGAAAGCGCTTCCTCATGTCAAGCTGAAAATATAGATGATGAAACTCCTCGGATATTTGTAATCTAGATGCTCACCATCCCTCTTTTGCATTCAAACGTTGCTTTCCGAAGAGACTGGCATTCCTCCGGAAGTTCCTGAACATGGTATTTGAGGCATTCAGATGGTAGATTGCCTTGTTTTATAACGCAGTCAGAGCGCATCAAGCAATCCTTGAGTGCTGCAATGAGATTCTGACACGAAGAAGCCATTGAAGCTGCCCAGGTGGTGGGAGGATGTCGTCCAAACTTTGTGAGTTTTGGGATTGATGATGTCACGTGGTAATTTCCCCTGTCATTCGCGACTTGTCGCAAGCTTTAAATTCTTCTTAACCATGTCACGATTCCTCCGTTTTCTCCCTAAAAATATCCCGACTGTGGCTCCTGTTCCATACAGGGGTGTTCTGTCGCTCGGAGGATCTGATGTCTCCGAATTTCTGAACGGGATTCTCGCTTCACATGTCACGGAACCCAAAGTACCGCGTTATTCTGTGTTCCTAAACGCCCAGGCACGCACGGTCGTCTCCCATCCAGTGCCCCATTGACAAAAAGACTATTGCTCTTCCAGGGAAGAGTTTTGTACGATGTCTTTTTGTATACGTCGTCGGACGCTACCGGTAAACCCATCTACCTTTTGGACTATGACTCCCGACCTTCAGATGCTCCCCCATTGATATCCTTGCTCAAGCGATATGTACTTCGCTCTAAGGTGAAAATCAAAGATGTGTCAGAAGAATACGATGTCTGGGCTTCCTGGGGAAATCCAGCCATCCCAGAACTGGCCAGACGGTGGTCATCGAGTCATAGTGGTGTTATTCAGCCCAATTGGCAGGGGTCAGAATGGCCATGGGGCAATGAGAATGAATTGGTCTTGGACAGGAGGGCACCAGGCATGGGAAAACGTTTGATTGTCAAGAAGGGCACACTCCGTATGCTTTTTCCCTCTTGTCAATATTCGAACTCGTTTCAACGACTCATCCGGATAGCGCAGGAAACTTCTGACCATGAACGAGTTTCCTCCGACGCTTATACGCTACACCGGATCCTCACCGGCGTGCCCGAAGGACAGGAAGATCTGCCCGCCATGCAAGCGTTTCCCATTGAGTCTAACATTGATATAATGGGTGGATGTAATTGGATATCTTTGTGTCTTTCGAATCGATTGCTAATCTTTCCACCAGTGGACTTCCGGAAGGGCTGTTATGTAGGCCAAGAGCTCACCGTACGGACATACCACACAGGATCTGTTCGCAAAAGAATTCTCCCTGTCGTAATCTATAAACCGGGTCTTCTGTAAGTGCTAACTTGTCTCGTGGCGTTCAACCATTGTTTCATATTTTTCCACTCCTCAGTCTCGGTCCCACTGTGACACCCTCACCAGAAGCTCCTTCGTACCCCTCTAATATTAACATTACGTCCACGCGTAGTCGAAGTCCAGGCGACACTCCCCGACCACGTGGGACTGGCAAATTGTTGACATCCAGTCAAGGCATAGGACTAGCTTTATTGCGCCTTGAACAAACAGAAGCAGCGGAACAGGACAAACTCAGATTGGGGTTTAGTATTGAAAGTGGGCCGAGCGAGGGGACATGGGAAATACAGCACTGGTGGCCAGGTTGGTGGCCACGGCAATTAGAAGAGTTGTCTGAAGTGGCCGGGTCCGAGCATTAGCATGATTTTGAAAACAATGTGGACAGTCCTTGTCAGTGAGGTGATTCGATAATGACCGAGGCGAACACGTATTCCCCGTCATGGCTAACAGAAACCTGAATGGAACCAATTTTGGACTTGTTGCAAAGTACAAGAGGATGATATTCAAGTAGAGGCTTAGGACACACAGGACCTTCGCCTAAACCATGATATGATAGCTCTTTCCAGGTTGGTTGCACAATAGGAAACATAGCCTTGTATGCGGCCTCTTTCACGGCCCAACTAGAAATGTATTTGAAGAGCCCGCTAAACGGAGAACACTCGACGTACCGAACTGCCAGGAAACGAATTCGTCGAGATAGACCTGACGTAGGCAATGATTGAAACTGAAGGGCTTCGGTCTGACTAAGGATACGCGCGGGTAATCGAGAGCCTCTACGCTGAAACAAGGCAGCGATACGAGGCATATGAAGAACATCCACGCCGATGCCTAGGATGGCCATTTGGAAGGAGTCGTTGACGCGCCAAAAACTTTTGAACTCAGACTGAGATAAGAAACTATAATTGGCTTCGATTAGATTGATTTATTTCCTCTATCATGACTACTTCGACGATTTATATAGCAGCTGCTACCAATAGACATCCTCAAGCGGCCGCTGTATCCAAGAACTCCCTTGCTGCATTCGGTTCCTCCAACTTGATTGCGCTATGGGACATCTCTGTACGTCTTTTCCTGCAACCATCTCCTAAGGAATGCATTTCACAGGTTTATCAAGAGCGAAAGTGATCGCGGAATATTTGAGACGCTTCCAGGACACGAAGGCCTCGTGACATGCGTCCGTTTCTCCTCAGATACGGTTTTCTTCAGTGCAGACGATCGTGGATCACTTGTGCTTTGGCGAAATTCTGGGTCTCAGGCATGCATGTTGTATATTATCTCACTTCACATTCCTAATATATTCTATCACTTTTTAGTGGACTTTGACTGGTAAAATACAAGCTCATGAGAAAGCAGTGTCTTCTCTATGTGTAGTCGATGACCTCCTTGTCACTGGGTCATCGGATGCTCTTGTTAAGATTTGGAGAATTGAATCTGGCACCGACGGAACAGGCATGTTGCGGATACCTTGTTCGGAGTACAATGGACTCATTCACGCTACAGAC
Source organism: Termitomyces sp. K1Ac (assembly GCA_017657355.1). Taxonomy (NCBI): domain Eukaryota; kingdom Fungi; phylum Basidiomycota; class Agaricomycetes; order Agaricales; family Lyophyllaceae; genus Termitomyces; species Termitomyces sp. K1Ac. Next base: position 12,116 of record JAGGAS010009470.1, on the reverse strand, counting down.
AATTTTGTGTGTGAACAAACAATTCCCCTGGGTGGACGATATCCTCTTGCTGTGGCCCTGACGCATCTCCCAGGTTCGAAAGGTACATCTTTATCCAGACTTCAAAGCTAGTTTTATCTGATTTCTTCAGCATTAATTCTTGCTATCTCCGGCACGGACAGCAAAATACACATTTGGACGCGATCCGAGAATCTTGTGTGTCTCTCATCCAAAGATGAAAACTTTCGGTTCTTGGCTGACTCGTCCGTAGTTTGTACATGCCTCCGTACTTTCCGGTCACGAAGACTGGGTAAAAACACTGGATTTTCAAAATCCAACTGTGGAGGGTCAACCTCTTGTCTTGGCTTCGGGTTCACAGGACGCAACTATTAGACTGTGGAATGTGGAAGCATGGAGTCGTCCCAGCTCTGCGTATCCAAACGATCAAACAAACAGCCTGAGCGATGAACTTCTAGATGCTTTTGAGGCATCATTGGGCGATGTCGGTGAAGCTGAAGAAGGTGGAAGGCAGATATCACTCAGGCGACATGTTTTGACTGTCAAAGGTGATCAAGGGAGGTCAGTTATTCCTTGGATCTTCCCTTTACTTTGCTTATGTTCTCCATAGTTCGCAGCAATATTCAATAACATTCGACGCTCTCCTCGTCGGACACGAGGCAGGTGTTACCTCTCTCGCCTGGAGACCACCATCCGTCGATTCTGAACCAACTCTGTTGTCGGTTTCTACGGATTCGTCTGTGATATTATGGTCGCCATCTGCCGTAGTGGCGCCAACCAAAGAAGGTTCGACGTCCATTTGGATCAATAGGCAACGTTTTGGAGACATTGGTGGTCAGCGACTCGGAGGTTTCGTTGGTGGCGCATGGGCGAAACATGGTGGAGAGGTTCTCGCATGGGGATGGGCGGGGTCTTGGAGGCGCTGGAAGTGTACCTCACCTTCAAAAATTGCCGAAGAGTGGTTGGAAGTCGGAGCTATCAGTGGACACAACGGGCCAGTCAAAGGACTCGACTGGAGCCCCACAGGAAGCTACCTTATTTCTGCTGGGTAGGACTCCTTGGTTCTTTTTAGACTCGCGTTAATTAATGTTTTACAGCCTGGACCAAACAACAAGGGTACACGCCGCAATCCCCGACTCCCGTACAGAAGATGCTGAATGGCACGAACTCAGTCGTCCTCAAATACATGGATACGACCTCCTTGATGTTGCGTTCATTGACTCTTTGCGATTTGTGAGCATTGCAGATGAAAAAGTCGTCCGAGTTTTTGAAGCTCCACGCAACTTTGTTGACCTCACCGAAGAACTGGGAGTTTCAAAGTTCACCGCGAGTGAAGTAGGCCTCGATTTGACCTTTCTAGTCATGTCGCTGATATTGTTGCAACAGCATCAACGACCTCTTGCTGCCAGTGTACCACCCCTGGGATTGTCGAACAAGGCAGTGGAAAATGGTTAGTCATTCCATGTACGTCTGTGATATCTTAACGAGCATCTGTGTACAGCACAAGCTTCCACAAGCATACTCGAAACGCGAGGAAGGAGACCTTTTGAGGGAGAGCTGGTTTGTACTACTCTTTGGCCTGAAATAGAGAAAATCTTCGGTCATGGTTACGAGGTAAGAGCCGGCTAGGTCTCGTTGTCCTGTCTTACCTACACTCATCATGACTGCATACATAGTCTATGACTCTAACAGTATCTCCGAAGAAACGTTTCCTTGCAACTGCATGCAAAGCGACGACACCTGAACACGCCGTTGTACGAGTCTATGACACGAAAAAATACCAGCCCGTTGGGCAACCACTCGCAGGCCATTCTCTAACTGTAACGCGAATCGCTTTCAGCCCCGACGAAAAATTTGTTCTGTCCGTTTCAAGAGACAGATCATGGAGGCTTTTCGGAGCTCAGGAAAGCGGGGGTGAGTCCTGCTTGGCCTGTCTATCCAAGTCTGTTGAGCATTTCTCCAGGTTTCATTCCAGTGGCGGCAGATAAATCTCATGGAAGAATCATCTGGGACTGTGCATGGGCCAGCGAAGGAGATGTGTTTGCAACTGCATCGCGAGATAAGACTGTAAGCATTCTCGACCCACATTATGTATTCTAAAACCAGAGAACTCTCTAGGTGAAAATATGGAAACAAGAAGAAACCAAGTGGTCAGTCGCTGATACGATCAAAACCAGTTCACCTGCAACGGCAGTCGCATTTGCTTCAGGTGGTGTGCACCATCGGTAAGATCACAGCCATGAAATTCATTTATAACGTCCTCAATTCTCAACAGACGTCGGCTCGCCATTGGATTGGAGACTGGTGAAATCCTCGTGTATTCTGCTCTAACCACCTCGACAGCCCCTTGGCGCTTTGATGCGACAATTACATCAAGGTCGGGTTTGCTCCAAATGAAGAAGTGAGACAAAAGACTGATTCCAACGTAGACTTGCACATATCAATCAAATTCACCGACTAGCATGGCAACCAGCCATGTCTGACGTCCCGACAAGGCTTGCAAGCTGTAGCGAGGATGGTACAATAAAGATATCAATTGTTCGAATGACTATCGAGTAACAATGGATTCCAATGATTATGGCTAGAGGAAAACTGATAGATATACAATGAATGTGTGAGACAATGGGTTTATCAACCCAGATGACTAGGTAAGGACACAGATTGTACGTGATAAAAGAGACAAGTTTAGCAGAGATGAGGGTGCAATATCATGGGTATCAAACAATGGGAGTGGTGTGCAGTATATCAGAAATAGACAAACAGCAGACATGGTTGATAGAGATACAAAAGGCTTTGTTGGGTCATAGGGCTTAAACGATATCACGGAGAGACATGGGAACTTCAGGCTATGCAAAATTAGATAATTGAACAGAATACCAAGCACAAGACTTACACATTTGATCCTGAAAAGGAGACGATGGATCAGCTAGGGTTGGCGAACAAAATTAGTAACAAGGCTTACTTATAGAAACATTCTATGGACCGTAACATTTCAACATCCCCTCCAGTAGCAGTCACAAAATTTACAACCACACCCGCTCGAGAGTAATTGGATGCGATCGCGGGAGCCACACTAAACGCAAGACTGGTAAGCACACGCAGGGGACGCAATCAGGAGCACGGTATACCGTTGGGCATATTCTTCGACAGCTTTGGGAAGGTCTACAAGATGAAAGCATCTGCATCGTTAAAACTTTGCAAGGTTAGATGCTTACCATAATTAATGATAAGAGGAACGTGAGAAACATCAGAAGTTTTAACTTGAACGTCATAGACCACTAAGACTTTGGTCGTGGGTCGCATGATAATGGAGGTCGAATTTCTAAATTTGTTTAACGCAGCCAATTTAGTTCCTGCGTTCATGTCGCCATGCTTTTCCAAACAGTCAGGCGGGATGGAGCCAGGAAGAAATAAGAGAATGCTAACCAGAGGGACGGCTTCCAAACCTCGACTAGCCAATTTGTACACAACTGAATCCAGCGACGTCATCCCACCGACGTGTACAATGGCTTGATTAACTTCAACATCTTCGAAAAGGTCTGCCAAAGCATCGAGTTTCCACTCTCTGGCTTGAGCCGTCTCAGGACTGGACGAAGCGCCTCTTCCAGAACCAATTATGCCCAGACCACCACCAGGTGCTGCAGGAGTAGGGTCTGCTCGACCACCAGCTGTGAAGGCCAAGTAGAGATAGTACTGACGGAGACCACGAGATCCTTGACCGCTGTCTAAGTGTGTAACGTTGCCATCGCGCCGGACGAGAACACGAACAGGCTCTCGAAGTTGTATAGCAGAGGCAAGATTCAAGACATCTTGAGGAACGGTGTTGGAAAAGAGCGCAGTTTGGCGTTCGATTGTGGAAGACCCGTTTGGTACTAGCTCAGAAGGAGCAGATGAAGACACTGATACAGCAGAGAGTCTGCGACCCTGGTTCTGCAAAGAAGAGCCGATACCATTAGTTGGCTCAGCATTGTTGTTGTTGAATGGAATAGGGTTTGGAGTTGTGCCTGAGCTTGGGATTCCAACTGGGCGGGAACGAGGTGGAGGAAGAAGCTTGACTATATTGAAGACAAAGTCATGTAGATTTCGAGCGATGAGCTGGTCGACTTCATCCAACACAAGAAACCGGACCTCGGCACCTGAAAGTCCACCAGGAGAGGTGAACAAGGCATGGAGTTTTTGGGGGGTACCGCATATTATATGGGGCATATTCTGTTGTAGGAGTCGTAGCTCTTGACTTAAGTCGGCATTGGCAGACGTCGCTCCTACTCCAAGTGCAGACCGGACCCCAATAGGCCCTCCCAGATCCCGAATCATGCGCTGTGCCTGCGTCGCTTGATCCACTGTAGTGGAAATCATTATGACAATGGGACCGCGATTGGGACGAACCGTGATGTTGGTGACAGCAATCTGTATGGCTGGTATGACGTATGCCGCGATTCTTTCTTGCGTTGGAGGTGCTTGGGCAATAATATCGGAGCCTCGTAGCAGGAAAGGTAATGCACGTTGTTGTATCTTGTTGGGCGGTCCGATCCTGATGCAGATGTGGTCAGTTCACTCAAGTTATGATGAATATGTGTACACTCACCCAAACTTGGTCAGAGATCTCAGAAGTTCAGGTGTCAAGGACAGTTGTTCCCATTTGGAGATAACCGGACCAGAATCTCGAGGCGACCCACTTGCCCAATTATCGCCCGGCGAATCCAGGACCTGCAGAAAGTGTAAAGTAATGTCCTGAATCAAGGCAGATGGAACAACGTACTCCAGATGAATCTCGACGAAGCATGCCAGTGACCGAGCGACGCTTGTTTTGCATGATATTGTCTTGTCGGCTGACGCTGGAATCCACGGGCCTCATAGGTAGATCAAGATTACCAGCAGACCATGTCCGCATCGGGGGACGTGCCATTGACCGGATTTCAGGCCGAAGCGGCATTCCATGAACAAGGACTGTTGGGTTTGAGGGAGGTATTGGGGCGACGTCCCCATGTTGAGGGTTCATAGTCACAATGGAGTTATTCCGTAAATCGGCATTGACAGACTGCATTTGATGTGTTTGGATGGCTAGGAGCTGTCCAACGGACGAAGTCAGACTGTTTAAGCGCTGAGAAATGGTGGATATGTCATCGGACGGTATTGGCTGATTAGGCGCGATGTTTCCCAATGATGGTCGTGGATTTAATCTAGGGCCATTGAGCTGAGGCTGAGGCGAGGAAAAGTTGTGTTCGTTAGAATTCACAGCAGCGAAAGGATCTTTGAATTCGAGCTGAGTTGGACCACCTAAGGAACGCTCCACAAGAATATTGACTTTATGTTGAACATCGCCAATGTCGCGCTGCAGCTCCCGTGTTACGTATTCACATTGAATCAAACGGTTAAGAATGTCATGGATAATAGGCGAAGCTTTCAATTGAGCATCAAAGCTCAATACGGAATCGCCACTAGGGTTAGATTGACTCCCGGAGTCCAACGAAGAAACAGGTGAAGATGAAGTCTGGCCACCATAAAACGACGCGCCGTGGTGGTTCGCAGCGACAGGCGGCGTCGAAATGTGGTCACGGCTTCGCTGTTGTAAAGAAAAGGGAGCTCCAGGGGGTCCTACTCCTCCGTAGATCGGCCCAGGTATTTCTAGATGATCTTCACTTTCGGGTAATGTGTCCAGATTTGCTACCATGGTCGATTCTCTCGTCCCTCTGTTCTCTATTCCTGGATATGCCCTGCTTTCATCAACTTGGAGATATGTCGGTGATCGTCGAGACCGGTCAGATGGCTCTTGAGACGGCTTGGGCTTGGAATCTGTATTGTCAACCAGGGGGTTGGGGGACGAGTTGGCAGAACGGTATTCAGACGACGTAGACAAAGAGCTTCGGTCCTGTTCCCGGAACGTGTGGCGGAATCCTAGCCCGGACCCACTTCCGCCTTCGTCGACACTACGCAAACCCCCAGGGAAGAAAGGAATGGAGGCAGGGTTGAGTGCTACACTCTGCGCCATGGCTTAAGTAGGCAGATGGCAACTACTTTGCAACAATCAAACCGCAAGAAGAGGTTCGCCATGGATGGCAGTGGTTGGTAAGCTGTTGATTTCTGACAGTTCAGGAGATTGATCTTACCACCAATGGTCGTAGGACAAATGTGACTACGCCGCTCACATGCAGATAAGGACAGACAATGGACAAGTGAAAGGCCAGTGTTCACTTTTGCAGTGATGATAGCGATTGTTGTGTGACACGCTGGCAGCGTCAAATAAAGCCGATCTCATCAAAACCGGGGGACGACATCAAGTTGGTCGAATCAATTACATATGTACATATGATTTGCAGTGCGCATAAAATAAACATTATACATGGATGGGAAAGGGCATAATCAGGGTATGATACCCAGTGAAGGACTTTATAAAATGCACTTGGCAAAGGAAATACCAAAAACCTTGTGGCGATCATCAGGATTGATCAATTCAGTTGGCTGAGCAACCAGTCTAGACAAAGGGATGACACAAATCATGAGTAACTAGTAGTTATTCACATACCTATTACGAGCTCGACGAAAAGGGTTCGTCAAACCCTTCCTTTCTTGGTTCTGACCGAAACGCACTAAAAACAGGTGTCAAAGTCTGTTGCGAACCATGGCGATTCCACATACTTTGTGCCTTACGCAGAACTTCTGGAAGCTCGCCTGGTAATTTACATACCTATGAACATTGACAATGGAATGTAAGCCAAGGCGATACAGCGCTTTTCGAAAAAGAAAAAACTACGTACCACAATTTTTCGCCCGTCAAGTTCTGTGCCAGTAAGGGCAAGAGCCTGCTTGGCAGCGGATAATCCTCTGAAAGTGACGCTTGCGTACCAAAGGTCGATGGAGTCATCTTGACTTCTAGTAGCTGTGACGGCGCTTCCAAGGCTGCAACGAACAACGATATCCAGTATCTCCCCGCAAGGAGCAAACAGTTCGTGTAACCTGGGAACAGTGATAGTCGGTCGAAGCTGGGAAAACAAGCTGGTGAGCGATCAGATCGTCAGGAACAAGATATATACATACATTGCCAACGAAAACATAGGGATGACTGATCCTCACTGGAACCTGGTCGTTGCCTTTCTTTATCACCCTCTTCTTCGCAGCGTGAACCGCTTGATGCTTCTCTCGTCTCTTGTTCTGAGTCATATTGGCTTTTCCACGATGCGCGTCTACCTTGACATGCGCTTGCGGAACTCTTGAACTTGGCCGTGCATTTTTCATGACTGAATGAGTAGAACCCTGTAGATCTATGTTAGTTAGCTGTCTTAGATTTACAAAGGGAGAAACCTTTTTAGATTCAGGTAGAGCTGAAAAACGCATGGCGGGAGAGATAGATAGAGGAATTGGTTAAAGTTTGGAGAAGCAGTAGGACGTTAAAAGTTTGCCAGATGTGGCTCTTTTAATATCCTATTTTGTGGCCAAAGCGCTCGTTCAGTGGCGATCTGGCCAGTTGGCCGTTAGTCGTTGAGTTAGTGGTCCGCATTGTTCATAAGATGGCCGAGACAGTGAGCGAACAATGGTCCGAATCACTTCGATATTGAATCAGACATGGTTTGAAAGTCACCCGTGACTCGGGAACATATTCCAAAAGGCTCACGTGCGCGTGAACGTCATCATTTGAACACAAAACTTCAAATGATTCCTACGTATACTTGGAGTCCAGACTTCACATATAACTAGACTAAAGGGTTCAATCGACCGCTCAGCCATGTCACAATTATCCCATGTATATCGCAATATCCTGCGCGAGTTGAGGAAGTCGGTGCGTCATTACCAACCTCATTGTACTACAATCTCAATCCTTCCAGGCAGTGGCTCCCCGGAAGGCTAACAATGCGGTGGCATCCAACTTTCGTTCAATAGCGAACAATTACCAGATATCTGGGTCACCAGCCGTTCTTCGAGACCTCCAGAACGCTTTGCTGTTTCTTCGATCCCAGCGGGAGTACAAGGTCATTCTGTTCATTTTACATTAAACCTCTTATACACCTAAAGCGTGGATCTTTAGGTACTGATAGATAGGTATAATCCTCTGGTTGATCTCACATCCGAGGAACGGATAAAGGCGACGGCTCGAAGAGTTGGTCTGGATATGCCCATCGAACCTAAACCTTAAGACTACTAGCGGAGAATTTATTTACTATAGAACACTTTTCAAACGTGTTTCCCGGGGAAATTATTTGTTTTGAATATCTTGCATTCTTCTAGACCTTGTTCAAACAAATTTATCATAATGTAACAAAGCTCAAAATATTCTTCTCGCGCTTGAATTTTGTATCCTAATCGGCTCGACTTCGGAACGTCCTGAAGAGTATGTTGGTCTGGTATTGTAATCTTGGACTTCTTCATGAGCTCTACTATTTCCTGCGAATCACCAATAGCGTTTTGATCTCTTGAACTGTTCAGGCCAACCGAGCAAGAACCTCAGCATGCAAGAACGCGTCTTTCAACGAGTCACGTGCGTAAAGAAAAACTTCGATGTATGTACTTCCCAAATCTGGAGACATACATCATGTTGACCTTGTCCAATTTCTGGAGGACGTTGAAACGAACGTATTCATTCATCATGCCTCCAATATCCACTCGTGTTCTTGAATGTGATCCATCCGCCATTCATTTTTATACCAACATAGATAGACCAGAGATTACTTGCCCCGAGACCCTATCTGCCTTGGAGATTGCATCGCATCATCTTGTCGACCTTTCCGAACCTGTTGCCTTTCCTACGGAGACGGTATATGGCCTGGGAGCCATGGCACTAAGTACGCCAGCGTCGACTCGAATATTTACCACAAAGGGCCGGCCAGCCGATAATCCCTTGATTGTTCATGTCTCGTCTCATACGATGCTTAACTCACTGCTCCCAGATGGTTACGTCTTGTCAAAAGCTTATAAGGCCTTGATAAAACACTTCTGGCCAGGAGCACTGACTCTGCTATTCCCAAGAGATCCTGCTATTATTCCGACGATCATTACTGCAGGCCATTCAAGTGTGGCGATCAGGATGCCCTCTCATCCAGTCGCTCGAGCACTGATTGCTGTGGCAAATGTCCCTCTGGCAGCCCCCAGCGCAAACAGTTCAGGAAAACCTAGTCCTACTCGGGCAGAACATGTACTTCAGGACCTTGATGGCAAGATCAGTGTCATTCTCGATGGGGGTGCTTGTGAGGTCGGGTTGGAGAGTACAGTAGTTGATGGTCTTCATGAAGATGGAAAATTACGTGTCTTACGACCCGGGGGCATTACCGTGGAAAACATACGACGCGTTTTGGAAGAAGAGATGTGTGACGAAGTTCCAGACGTTCTAGTGCATCGTCGCGATTACGCAGATGAAGAGATGGAGCTGGCACCCACAACACCTGGCATGAAGTATAGACATTACGCACCATCAGTTCCCTTAACTCTCTTGATGACGAGTTCACCTCCTCCTGCCGATAAATCGACCATCACAATCTCTCAGCTCTTTCAATCACTCAGGACTGGCAGACCCTTGAAAGTTGGGATTTTGGCCCCAAAAGATTCCGCGTTATGGGACGTGTTGCCTTCAGATGGGTTTGAATGGCACCAGTATCCACTCGGGTCGGCAGCAGAGCCAGCTATCTCTGCACGCCTGCTTTTCAATGGATTAATCACACTGGAGCGCGAAGGTGTCGATTTGATGTTGATAGAAGAAGTGAAAGAGGACAGAGAAGGGTTAGCAGTGATGAATCGCATCAGGAAAGCAGCTGGTGACGTTCGTTGGATTGCGGAGAAGTGAAGTGGTACCCATAGTGTTGATTGTCACACCGTCCATGTACCATATTTCCACCAACATGTCCCTGCCGCCTAGTCGGAACTCGTGTTAGCCTCATGTTGATTCCCGGAAAAGTGACTGATAGTTGGTCAAAGCGATGAGAATTGATACTTTGAAGTTTTGGGGAAGACCTATTCATACTAGCAAGTTGTAGCGACCTGACGACCTTCAGATATCTCTGGAAGTACTTTGTCAAACTTGGCAGAGTAAACTTGAATTCCATGGGAAATCTCTCTCATGCTGATCTCAGCATCACGGGGAGCCTCCATGAGGCTGGGAGATTTCCTGGAACAGAAAACGCGTGTTCGAAGGCGTGTTCACGGAATGTGCCGTAAAGCAGAAAGTTGCTATGTTCTGATCATGTGACTCTAGACGAAGACTCGCCATCTGAAAGGGAAAGGATGCGCCTCGTTCCCCCGCTTCCTAACTTTCACTCTCTTTGCAGCGCTCCTCATGTTGATGGGCAAAAAAGTCGCGCTAACCGTTTGTTGTCGGACGTCTGGGAGTGCTTGTATTCGTATATAAGGCAAAGAGCTATGTCAGCCTCTTTATCGCTGTCACCGCCCTCATCTGCTCTACGAGACATTCAACGAGCGGCAACACTCTAGTTCCCCCAAAATGGAAGTGAAAGTGAATTGTAAGTGGTATGCCAAACATTATGACCTTTTCTCACTTCTCGTGATCCTGAAGGTCTGGTAAAGCAAGAGGACAGCGACAGCTCCCCGTATTCACAGGTTCTCACCATGCCTCCGTTGCCTCCATATCCCGATCAGCCTAAGTCTGAAGAAAATTTGTTTGGCGATTGGTCATTTTCCAACGCGTCTTCTAAAAACGCGTCTCTGAACGCCTTCGACTTCACTCAGCACTCTTTGCCTTGTGCCACAGGCAATGCGTATGATACCTCCCCCCCTACTTCTCTTCTGTCCTATCATCAATCGAACGTCGACCTTTCTTCGAATCTGGTTCCTGGATCTCCATCCCCGATTTCTACGTCTTCTATGCCCTCGTCCGAAGCATCAAAGGCTCCCTCGTCGCATATTCCTCGACCTCCAAATGCGTTTATGCTTTATCGATCCGACTTCCTTAAACGAGGAATTATACCAGCCCACGTCGAACGCCGCCAACAAAATCTTAGCCGCATTGCAGGTCAGTGCTGGAATCTCCTTCCACCGGAAGAAAAGGCGCAATGGCAGGAACGAGCGGCCCAGGTCCTTCTTGAACATCAAAAGCGGAATCCCGATTATAAGTTTAATCCTGCCCCACGTGGATCTCGTCGTCTAAAGGTAAAGGGTCGGTCCGACAGCGATGAGGATGTTGTCGATGGAGAAGATCGTATTCGGCAGATTCGAGAACAGTACGCACGCATCGCTGGACCTACCGTGCCGCCCACCCGGCGCCGACGTCCTAGAGGCCAGAATCGGAATCGTGACCTGGATGCAACACCTGCCCGCATAAGCCCTCTTTCCACCCAGGTTCTGCTCCCTCTCTCTATCCCTCCATCTCCGTGTCCATCAACCTCTTCGTCCGAGATTGACGCTGCACGGGAAACGCCTCTCCCTCCGTTCTTCCCTCATCAGACCATCCCCCACATTATCCCTCCGCGACGACCATCTACGTCTCTTGGATTTACTACTGAGTACGCCGTTCGAGACGGTACGTCGCTGCGAACGGGCCTGACTTTGGCTCGTCCCTCTTCTGCAGCCTCAGACACCGACTTAAGTCTGTATATGAAGGATTTGGATATTGTGAGCCATCATGGTTTCGTGCAACACAGAACTTCTCTGACTCGACCTTACAGACTCCAACAGTTCCCATCTTCAGTGGAAATTCTTCTCCTGAATCACCCGTATCGCTACCACAGCCGACAGCAAATACGGATCGGTTTCTTTCTGGACCCCCTGCCCTTCAAAATGAGCTCATCTTCCCCACGCTGAATCTACCTTTGTTGTCAACGGCTTCCGCCGAGGTCCTTTCTGCTGCTTCTAGTACTGATTCAGAATCGTTCCTTGGATCGCACTATTCCAATGACACATTTGCTTTCAATCTGCCGATAATCCCTGCCGAGGAGGTATTCACTCTGCAGAATCCCTATGTCTTCGACTACGAACCTCCCTTTTTCCAATCCTCCTGGAGCGACCTCGATATTACTTTACCAGGTCACATGAGGTCATACACCATGTAATGCCTCTATCTTGTCGTGCAATTTCTTATCACGTCAATCTCATTCCATCTCAACTTCATTCCATCTCAACTTCCGGTTCTGTATTTTTAGTTTGCTTACCATCATCCCCACGATATCCCCCTTCATAGATTT
>JAGGAS010009469.1:9595-19736 GCA_017657355.1 Termitomyces sp. K1Ac | reverse complement strand
GAACCTATCACATCATGGTCCAGCAACCAATGTCCAGTTGACCCATCTGGCTGGGTACCTCAGGAGCCTGTCATCAACACGATTGCAAAGTTCTGTGTTGAGATATTCCGTTGGTCAGCCAAAGCAATTGCACAAGAAGTTGGGATTCTTGATTCTATGCTTTTCTCAGTGAGTCAAAGCTACCCTATCACACTTGAGCTTGAACAGTGTTAAGTACATGCAACATGTGGCAGAAATACAACTCACAAGCTCAACAACTCTGACAACGAGAAACCAAACGTCGCGACACACGTAACTCATGTTGGTCAACAGACACTGAAAGGCCCAAACAATCTTCCGGCGAGTTGTTGTATTTACGATAAATTTTGTCGCGTCAATAATCACGCAGACATGATGCGTACTTGCTGCCGATATCATAGAGTGTATACTGCCACCTCCTATCCTGTTGTCGTCCAAAGCTGTCCCTCCTGACGCGCTACTCAACAGTATGGATTTGTAGCGGCGAGTCGTGTCGTACTCGATCTTACGGCGATACGTAATAAGGAGGTCACCAACATTCTTGATTTCCTGGAGACGTCGGCACGGTTGCCACCGGGGTTTTTGATCTTGGTATTACAGGGATGGAGTGATGATGGCAATGGCGTGGGAGACATTCAAACAGACCGTGTACAACAGTTGTAGCATATGCAGAGTCTGCTGTTCTGCTTCCTTTGACCCCTGCAAAAGGCCAGGCTAGCGTCAGGCTAACACAAGACACAAGGAAGAAAGCGCTAAGGTGTTACAGGGGCAGAAGAGTGCAGGAAAGATAGCTCTGCGGCAAGAAGTGCTGCTCGCAAAAGGCTCAGCGCGCCAGGCAAACTGAGGAGAGAAGGGCGGCACAAGAGAGGAGTCACTCCGTTGAAGGACAGCCTGCACGCCGGTGAACACCCTTTATTCGTGTGTGTTGCGTATGAGAGGTCACTGTGCACAGAACCCCGCTCTGGGTGCTTGGTACGCTAATGTGAAGAGGCTTGTGAGAACGAACTTTGAGTCGAACGTAATGTTTTGCTGCGTAGTCGGTTTGACGCTAAACCACTCGGTTGAGCAAGCGTTATCCAAGAAAGAAGCGGAGAGGTCGAAATAAGGAAGGAGCGCCGCCGACAAGCGGAGGCTGGTAACTGCGCCCTGCGAAAGTCGGCGGATGGGCAGGTCAATGATGACTAGAGGGACACCGAAGAAAGAGAAGTGAGGTGGGTGACCGGCCAGTGTGTGCAGTTCCCAGGTGGCAACAAATTTACTTACCGTTCATAAAGTTTTAGATCCAATTGTTTGATATTCAGACCGGTACCCAGAACGATACTTACTTGATTGTCATATGTGCACAAGCTCATAAAACATTTTTCGGAATTATTGGAGAGACTTGGGAGAGACTCCACTTTTCGTGTCGTTGGTATATTACAGCGCTACTACCTGATCTTGACTTATTCCAGTTTGTTCTTCAACTTCTAGGTGAAAGGCTGAACAGATTATGATGCTCGTCGTTCACACTTATCCAGGGCGTGACATACATCACACGTCATGTGAGCATGACGCGACGCATCATGCATCATGTTTCATGCGTTCAAAATTTGAATCAATTTATCAAAAGACGAAACCTATGTAGAGTGCATCCTGGCTATACACAATCCTTGGGCTTGAGGCCTGAGGCCTTGAGGAACAATTGACTGCGATTGAAGTCCAGTTAACCCTTACTCAACACTCAAATTCACCAAGACAGGTACAATTGAGGATGGATTATGTACAACAGTGCAGAGAATTACTAAGGTGTCAAGTGTCTTTTGTATATACAGGGCACGAGTTATGATAGAGCATGGGTTGACGTTGCATTTACACGTTACCCAGTAGCGGCATAATTTTGATCGAAGTACAGAGGGAAACGAGGTGCAGAGCGGATGTCGAGCAGTAAGGCGAATAACGAGCACAATGTCGAGGGTGTGTAGAGGGTGTCGCCAAAGATGATAAGGATAGGGTGAGGTCGAAAGGTGATGGAATGTTCGCCAAATGGAAAAGGGCCCTGAGTGAGATCTTGAGACCATAAGAGAAACCGGAACTGAAAATAAAGAATACTAAAGAATAAGAAAAAAATCAGCAATAAAAAACAAAGTGCAGGAGGTCGACGTTGAGCAAGATCATGGTGGGGTAGGTTTGTGTTGAGGCGGTATACGACCGAGGTGTGAGCTAGACAGGTTCAATCGCTTTCGACCATTGAGATAGCGCCGCACTGTTCACAGAAGCTCCACATTGTTCTTTGGCCGTTGAGTCCAGGAGCACAGGCGACACGAAGCTTGGGAACTTGAGAGCATCCAGAACTGGTAACACAAATGAACCAGGTCAACGGGGTGGAAAGAGACTTGGCAAAATGGCATCCGGGGCCGAGACCTACCCGTGATGGGCGAACGAACTTGAAGGTTGAAGCAAACGGACAGGTGGCGTTGAAGATTGAGTGGCGTAATGAGCATAGCTATGGGAATTCGGATCGACGGACCCCTCAGAGTTGAAAAATGGTAACGGATAGAGGTCGAATGTTGGGTAAGCAGCTAAATGCCCATCAGAGGATGCCAAACAAAAGGTACTTCGTACGTACGGGAGTTTGAAAGGGGGGAGTTGGATTCATTGGAGGATGTCGAGCTCACGTTTGACGAAAGACGCGAGTGATGAGGTTCGGGATAGAGGGGCTCAGCATCACACATTAGCACATCAGTGTCACAGTCAGAGTTTGGGAAGGGAATTAGTTTGAGTTGTTTCGCGCTCTGAGGGGAATTTAGCCTGACGCGCTGGGTACTATGGACGACACACATACCGTGGGCGGGGCATCGTCAGACTCGATATCGAGTTTTCTTTTCATGGCCATGGTCAAGGTGTAGAAAAGCTTATAGGGGACTGATGGCCTTGGGGTGTGGAAATGGTTAAGGTTGAGAGGAGGAAGAGATCATCTGGGAGGGAACTTATACGCTGGACTGTTTACGCCTGTTTATTTGAGTAATGTGGGAAATCAGTACTCGGGAAGTACCATTTCTGGTAGTGCCGTGTCTTGCCGAGAGAATTTATTGTGACAGGCAATTTTACGTATTTCCCAAGACAGGAGACGTCGGCTGTCACACTGTCTTACTTCTGCACATCAAGGGGGTTTTCAGCTTTGCACCTTTTCCCACGCACAGGTGAGCAACTCACGCCTGATCATCGCGGCAGACAGCCACCATGGCCGTTGTCAACATCCCAGAGCTCTTCGTTCCGGTCCTGTCTTATCTCTCTGAAACTCTCCCTGCACCTCTTTATTCTTTCGTCATTAACGCTCTGTCCCATGTTCTCGCCTTGTATTCTGCAACCTTCGACCTCGTCTCCTTTCTTGTCTCGAGAAATCCACTCGAATGGGACCCACAAACAATACTTCCACCGCTCATCACCCTTTTCGCAGCATATTTCGCTCTCCTTAGCTTCTATCGTACAACAACTTGGGTACTCAGGACAAGCGTCTTCTTCGTTAAGTGGGGCGCTTTCTTCGGTATCCTCATCGCTAGCGTAGCATGGTTTATGGGCAATGAAAGCGGTTTGGGGAGATACGGTGGGGTGGTATCTACTTTTGGAAACTTTATCCTTGGTGTCATGAATGGTCCAGGGCACAAAGCCACGAGGGATTCGCGTTCAGGATCACGTACACGAGGATCTGAAAAACGAAAGCCGAAGGTTTGGGATTCCTTCGAGCGCCACCGGGAATGGCAGCACGAGCAAACACGGGAGGATGGGGCTTCCACTGATGCGCAGAAGGTCATTGACGACATTGTTGGCAGTGCCGGCAAATTCGTGAGAGAGAGTGGTTGGTGGAGTGTGATGAAGGGCATCGTAGAAGGAGTTTCAGAGCATTCAAGCGATGGGCGCACAACAAAGCAGTCTTCTCGCGATTCGCAGCCAAAAACGAAAGCGGGTAATTCACATTCACGATAGCAAAGGAGACGTATGTAGTCTTCCATTCAATGACGACTGGATTCTTGAATACTCAGTACTCAGCATCGAAGTATATCATGTCCAGGCCAGAAGTAGTCCAGTAGATTCCCAAGGCTTTATTATATAAATGAGTCCACTATACATCTCTAAGACGATACTTTGTTCGCCTCCTCCGGATGGTTCATGCGATAGCTTGATAATTTTTTCGTTGGCGGATTACAAGACAAGTTGAATTTGGAGCAACTCACTGTGCAATACGACCCAATTGTGTGATTCCTGACATTCCGACAAAAAAGTTGACCTAGGCAACGCATTAGACTAGTCATCGATACATAGCTCGCAGAGACTTACGGCTGCCAGACTGTAGTTAATGGGGGTAATGACAAGAGAGTATCGCACCCAAATCATTCCTGTAGCAGCAAGAGCTAAACGGACAAGAACCTCGATGAGTCAGATTAGTGGGGTAAGCAAGTCGAAGACATACCCAAATTCTGAGAAACACTAAGCTTCTCAGCAGGCCTCGACAAGTCTTTGAGCCCAGCAGCAACAAGACACCATTTCATGAGCGGGGCCCAGAAGAACACTGTTTTGGGTCCTGAACATCATGTCATGGCTAGTTCAATTTGAGGGTGTTGGCGTTATTTTCCATACCTGCGGGGTGGTTCATAAAAGCCTGGAATTTCGAGGCACCTGCTGAGGCTGCTGCTCCAGACATGGTTCTGAGTAAGGATGAGGAAAAACGAGGTAAAGGTATAAGTCCGGCGGTCACGAAAGAAGGTCACGATCGAACATGAAATATGATGATCATTTGGACCTTGGTTTCAGTCTTTCCTACCTCGAGTTTCCCCCAGAGCTCTCACAATTGGACTCCTACCTAAAAAACGGGCTATTTGTACATTCCTAGCCCAAGTTATTCTCCGTCTATTCCGTCCTTCTATTTGCAACCTCAGAATGCTTCGTCCACGCTAGCCTCATCCTCAAGATGTACACTTACAACTCAAAACCTTCACGAATAACATCGTGACTACTGTTTGGAATCCATCCTCAGTTCGTGCCGGTGAGGAGGGTCACGGTCAAATCTTATATGTTTCTTGGCTCCCGGTGGAAAGCTTAACATGCACACGAGGCGCAACGTTGCCGTACTAAGCTCCAAACATTCAAACGTTCACGGGGCCACTGGCCAGCCACTATCGAGGCTCCATCGATCAAACCTCATCAGTAGGATCTTATATCTACATATATATATAAGCAATCGATACAGCTTGATTGGAACCACAATCCTCTTGAAGCGTTCGTCCTCTATCTCACATCATGACGCGTGGCTGGGAACCGGGTACAGACTATGGACTGGGAGATGTTGTTACTTACAACGGTATGTCCCACCTGTGTATTGATTGTCAGTGTCCTTCACGGCACCCTGATCGCTTCCTCCAAGGTGCTAGCTACAAGATAATCCAACCTCATCGTTCGCAGGTACGCTCACACCCAAATTAATCCCACATCGCAGCTGAAAATTGGTAGTCTGACTGGACCCCACCTATCACTCCTGCATTGTGGGGCCGAATCCCAGGTGGTGATCATTATGAACATCATGAACAATAAATACAACGCAGGGCGCTTAGCCCATTCGATAATTGTCTGGATAGTGATTCTCGTAGTAGGGTGGGGAAATGGAAACGCTCCTTGAATGTCTGGCGTTCCGGCTCGAGGAGCGATGTCTATGATGGTGTTTGTGATGCTTATGCTTTCGCGATGCCGAGGATTGAATGACGATTACTTGTGGGGGCGGTTGAGCCGCTACGGTAGCGTTTCCATAAGTACCTGCGTAAGGGTTCTGCCGTATATATGAGACGGACGTGCTACGTCCACGTCGAGTGTCGTGAGTTGTATGGATTGGCATGTTAATGGGCATAGGCTGGGCTTGGTAGGGCTGGGCTTGGTAGACTTGAGTTTGGTAGGGTTGTACTTGGGTTTGGTATGGTTGCACTGTGATAGGTTGATAGGGTTGGCTGGTGTATGAACTTGCAGCACCTAGTGGCACGGTCGTTCGTGGATAAGGTGTCCCATGGGCGGGCATATTTATAGGAATGTTATTGCCCGTATATGTCCCATAAGGCGAGGTTGAGTCACTATAGCTAGAAGCTGCATATTGAGACCCAGGGAACGGAGCTGGGATTGTTGACATATCGCCTCCTAACGAACGAGAGCGAGAACGAGGTCTTGAATGCGAGCGATGTCTAACATAGGGAGCAGTGACCACATCGTCATAGGCGTATGGATCACCATAAGAGCTGCCAGTACTGCGTAAGCGACTTCGAGAACGAGACCGCCGAAAACCTTCCCCTTGTTCTCTATTCTGTCAGAAAAATGAGTCCTAGAAGAGTTGCACTGATGGTTGGATATTTGCCTCGTAGAAAATGTTAGAAGCGGTTGCTGCTGCCGCCTCTGAAGCAAGACGCGCATAGTCATGTGGTTGTTGCCCAGCATAGGGAAGTAAACGGGCCGCTGGAAACACCAGAGTTGGACATTAAGAAATAGAAGAAAACAATGACAGTACCTTCTGCAACTGCATATCCAATTAAGCCTTCGCGTTGTCTGTGGATATCGCCGCTCAAAGGTTCGTACATGGAGGTATTATGAGTCCAAGAGCGATAGGCTTCGAAGGCAGCTGCATGTCCGACTTCAGCAGGTAACATCCGAGTTATCTCACCCTAGGAATCATCAAAACGGATCCTGAGTCTGAAAAGATATGGTCTTACTAGAGCATAGACTCGGTGATGCCAATGTTGGGCTTCATGAGTTCCAACGCCGAGGCCCATCGCAGTTCCAAGCCCAGTATGATCTCGAACGCGACCCCATGCGTGCTCAAAGAGAGATCTATTTGAAGCGGATTTTTTGAGTATGGACTTGGGAGTAAAATAGGCCATAGTCCTCACGGGTCCTGAGTGGCAGCGTGAGCGCGGTAAAAGTCCATGCCACCCCCTATTTAACATGTTCGGATCCGCGTAAGCATAAATCGATCAGTGCCTCGTGTCGAATAAGACAAGGCACAGGAGACTCACAATATGGCTGGGACTGGAAACTGGGAGCGGGCGGAGGACCGAACTGGAACTTTGTTGCCAGTAATAATTAGATTGGGTGGGGCAAGAGTGGAACGAGAGAATGGCTACCTGAGATGTTCCCCATGCAGGAGAGGCATGCTGATAATGGGTGTATGTCATGAAGGTCACAGGGAAGTGGGCGCGTCGAATCAAATTCTGAACGCAGTAGATCTAAAGGAACTCTTGATAAGAGGAGTTCATCTGATGTGACGTCACTAGTGTGACTCGACTTGCTAATCCCAAAAGTTGAAAGCCGTTCACTACGGGAGGCATGCAGAGTGGAGAAGGTGGAGAGCTCCATACACATAATAAGATAGTCTTGGAGCCATTACTTATGTAAATGATCTTGTTCTAGACTACTCATGTTGTTGTACGTGCGCTATAGTGACTGAGCTTCCCACGTGCCGTCATCATTGAACGCGTCGTGTCTCTCCCCACCACTTCATGTCCGGTTAGTCGTCTTTCTCCACTTCTTTCAGACTCCTGACCACCCGTTCAGATTATTCAGTCTTCTCAATTCCCAACTTTGACGCGAATGAGTACGCCAATGCCATTCTGGCCGGCGAATCATATCCCTCAGACGCTAAACCCACTGGAAAGCTAACGGTGTCGCCACAGGATCTCCCCGCAAAAGAGGACATTTCCGTCTCTATATCTAAACTTACTTTCTCTATTGAGGATGTGTCCAAGCAGATTAAGAACGTCGTCAGTCTTATCTCGTCGCGGCAGGAATACTTTTTAAGTTCTTGTACAAGGTCTCCACTCATCATGAAGCTCTTCTGTCACAAGCTGCTAGCGCATACAATCTCTCAGGATCTCTGTCATCTGTTCGGGGAGGTCTTAACGATCTGGATTCATCTCTGGACAAGCAAGTTGTATGCCTAATTCTAATGCGGCCCACTTACATCAGACTCCGTAGACTTCGTCTCAAAATACGCGTTCCGTATCAATCTTTACGGGCGCATGTATTACGTCTTCACAAGCTGCAACAAGCTTCCGATATCTTGCGACGCACATCCCGCTTCGTCACTCTAGCTCGCAGGCTCCAACTTCAAATGGCCGCCATGGAACATACAACTACCGCCGAGGCCCCTGTCAAATCTGTCAAAGCAGAAGAAACTTCCGATGTTATGGGCCTTTCTACATTAGGAGATCTCGAGGACGAAAAAGAACGAACTATTTCCAAGGCAGCGCTTAGTATCGCGGAACTAGGTAAGCACACACCTCGTGATTTTCCCTTCAAAATTAACAAGTTATCAAGTTTCGCTGCTAGACGGCACTCAAAATGGAAAAAATGATGGCGAACTGAGTAGTACCGGAGAACTGGTCAAAGATTCTGCTGTCATTTCAAACCTAGAGGCTCCTCTTCGTTCTATTACCGCTGTTGCCGGCCATGTTCATTTTATCGAAGAAGCGCGGACGAAAGTCACGAACGAAATGGAGAGCATGGTGTTAACTGGACTAACAACTTTGGTCTGTCGTCTCACTGTTTATTAGGATAGATCCTCACAGCACTTCCCTTTATGATTAGAACCAGTCCCTGCTCGCATCCTCCCTTCAAACCGCATACAATCTTCGAGTTCTCCCACAGCTCATACAGAATCTCATCTCAGATCTTTCACAGGTCGTCGAAGATCGCATACGTAGTGCTTTCGATCTTACCAAAATTTCCAAAGAGGCATTAGCTAAAGGTGATATATACCCTGTGCTCGTAAGGGTGTTAATACTGATTACGTTGCTTCATGACAGACGCCGTGACCAATTCTTCACCGCAGTCACCTCCCACATATCGATCACGCGTAAGAACAGAACCCACAAATGTCACTGCACCTCACTTCAGTGCGACATTATGGTCGCGCCTTGAGGCGATGATAGAGGATATGGCAGATTGTTGCATCAAGGTACATGCTCTTAGGACTCCCTCCAGGTTACTATATAGATCCCCATGACTCGCCCTGCGTGCGGCTGTGTGGGTGCCACAAACGCTTTCTATCGCCTCGTGTGCGTGTAGTCCGCAAAATTACACTACACTCAATCTGAGATCGATACAATCTTGGCATCTAAATGAAGCCATAACACTGTTGATAATTTACCCATTTGTCATCTATACGTGTTGTCAATTCCGTGCTGACTTATTTTCCATCCAGGTCTACACACTTGAAAAGGTATTGAGGCTAAAGAAGGATGCGGCGACCCAGGCAATGTTTCTGGATGAGGCAATGAAGGTGAGGACATACTTCGTGAACCTAGGAAACATTGACAGAACGATCGAATCTATTTGTGTACTTGTATGTTATGTGTCTAGCTGTTAGAAAACAAACCCAGCGCCACATTCTGGACATCGCTCGGTCGATCTCTAGAGAAACATTCCAGAGATGCAGCGAAGAGTAAGTATAGTCGTCTTCATCTCCTGGATTTGATTAACTTCAATAGGCTCGACGTTTATTCAACAAACTTTGAGCACGGGGTATCCTAGGCTTCTAAGGCTGTTCCACGAATTCTTCGCAAAGATTGCCGTTCACACTGACACAGTATATGGTCCAACGTACCAAAGGTACGAATACCCTATGTGATTTTCACTATTATTTTTATCTTTGAATTTCAGTCCGGAGACCGTTCTTGTACTTCGTGCCCTTTCAAATTTCGAGACATTGTATCTGTCGAGGTCGTCGAATAAGCTCAATGAGGTCGTAGCTCAGGCCTTCGGTGGTGGTGTTCGTGCACCTCCAGGGGCTACCGAAGGTATCAACATCGCGCGCACGGTTGTTAACGAGCTTGATTCGGCAAGATTTGATCCTTTACTTGTCCGCGCAGTGGCAAAGAATGCCTCCTCGAGTATCAGCAACCTTCTTTCGAGGGTAGATAGCTTGGTGGGTATATCTTTAGATCATCATTAATACTCACTCATTGCTTGCCCGTGCAGGCTGTACGGGATCGTTCAGCGGTTACACTGATTGGGCCAACAGCAACGCCCCAACAGGCAACAAATGCTCAGTTAGCGACATGTCTATATCAGTGTTGGCTCAAACTCGACACGCTCAGAAGCGACCATGCAGAGA
>JAGGAS010009468.1:0-10828 GCA_017657355.1 Termitomyces sp. K1Ac | reverse complement strand
CTAAGTCCGAATGCCCCAAACTCATTTTGAACACGTTTTGCATGCGGACTCCTTTCCGGGAGTGACCATTCGTAGTTCAAAAGAAGCATACACAAAAGTGTTCGTTGCTGTGATCGTCGACGTCGCGTCAGCCGCATGGTACGAACTGTACGAATGAGAACACATACCTCGAAGAGAGAGAATTGCCGGGCAACACACTGGCGCGGGCCAGTGCCGAAGGGAATATTGTTCACAGCCTTGTGGCGTGTATCGATGAAGCGGTATGGATCGAACTTCTGAGCGTTGGGCCAATTATTTTCATTCTGGTGTACAGCGCAGATGTTGGGGACAATAGAGGTGTGTGCGGGGATCGCATACTTGCCGATCATGGTGGGCTGAAGTGTCCATCGTGCCGGCAGAAGGGAGATGGGGCTGTTGATGCGTAGAGCTTCCTTGATACATGCGGAGAGAAAGGGAAGGTTCGAAAGATCTTGAACTATGGGCTCGACTCGGCCGTTGAGCACGGTGTAGACTTCTTCACGTGCCTTTGATTGGTACTCGGGGTGCTTGGCAAGGTGATAAACTGCGGTTGAAAGCGCGCCGGATGTGGTATCCTGGGGGTGAACATTGCGTCAGTTTACAATCGTGGCGTAACCTCCGCACTCGAAAGGAACGCACATGACCGGCCGAGAAAAGGATAGCGAGGTTGGAGCGTAATTCTTCACTTGACAAAGTTGAATCTTCCAACAGATAACTCAGCAGATCTTGACCAAGATCTTGGCGCTTCATTGTCAGAAGGTCGTCGTATCGCGCGTTGAGTGCGTTCACGTCATCTATCACCGCATGCCGGGGGAACCAGTCATCGAGGAAAGGGAAGATGAGACGTGTAGGAGTTGCGATGCGCGACATAACACGATTGAAGTGATCGACGAAAGAATCGTTTGAAGCTTGGAGTGCCTGGAAGTTATGTCCTAAAAGTGCGGTTCCAACAACGTCTAATGTGTAACGCTAAAATTTCTCTAGTCAGACCGCGATCCGAGGCTGTTTTAGGGACATACCTGGACCAGGTCGCTGAATCGGTATATGCCCCCATCGCCCATACGCTCGAAAAGCTCGTATGCGAGTGTTACAAAGCGATGAACCGGAATTTCACGATCAAATGCCGCCTTGACCGAAGCAGAGTGACGTTTCCACGTATCACCATTGGAGAAGACGACATTCGATCCGCTAAGAAACGTGAAGTGCAAGTGGTCTTGGTAATTCTTTTTAGGGAACTGATCCATGTCCTGGCACACTAGTTTAACAAGCTGTTGATAGAATAACATTAATTAAAGTAGAATGCAGAGAATGTCAATCGACTAACGCCAGGGTCAAGTACGTGAACGCCCCATTTTCCAAGCATATAGACGAGAACGACACCCTCACCACGCCTGGCAAATGGGAGGATGAGCCGCCGGACGCGAGCATCAACAGATTCTCGGCGAGCATAACTCCAAATCATGGCGTACGGTGAAACTCTGGGAAGATGTCGCAACTCTGCAGGAACAGCAAGGGCGTAATGTATAGACGCAAGTAGCAGCACTAGAACAAAGCACCAGCGAAGCTCAAGCTCGATGGTCGAAAGCTTAGAGTAGGGTACCAAAAAGTAGGCATTCAGAAGCTGGTTAAGGACGGGCATGCTTTGCGTATTGCGATGGCAAGTATCGGAGTATATGGTTCAGCATTTATATAAGAGCGCTCCGGGCATATCCTTCACTGTGCGATCAAAGGAAGATTGTGAAAATGAGATAGACTAATAGTAGTAAGTAATACCGTGAACGACGCGTGCTGCATCTCTGAGAAAAAGTCCGTATTCACCGCATACCTGGGTCGTTACAAATAAATTTCGTAAACGAAAACCTTGTTTGTCAGTATATAGAATCTTGGGCCCGGGATGAAGCAAAACGTCAGAGTAAAATTTAAATTGACTTACTAAGTTTGGTTTGACACTTCCCGTTCATGGCCTACCTGAGAGCGGAGCAAATACGAACATCGGGAGAGCTATGTAAAGGTGAATTATATTCATACTAGAATGAAGATGACAAGATAGCATAGAACTTACGTTTACAGGATGGATTTCAACTTGGCTGGCGCCCTAATGGGAGGCTATGTAGGCCCCTAGCTCAACATATCGGACGTAGATCATTCCAGGAATTAAAAAATTATGACCCTTTATCGCTCAGCTTTTCTCGAGAAAAAGCTGCATATTTGCATTCTAAGTCAATTATGATTGCTGACCGTCGTCGCGACATCGAAAGCGCAAATGTCATCATCACATGATCACAGCGTGATTCTGTTGTGTGACGTCTGCCCAAAAGCTTTAGACTCCAATTTTACGGTCGATGCGGCCGTTTAGTAGTATGCATGAGCCAAGTATGCACTTGTCTTATTCGCTCCCAGTTATCGCGAGCGACACACTTACTATCTTAGTATAGACCAGTCGCCCCATCTGGACGCGCTTGTTCTATCCTGAGCTCGCTGTACAGAGATGATGAGAGGAGGCCTTCTGGTGCCCATCGTGGATCTCGAGCGCTCTGATGGATTGCTGTAATTTCCACTGTGTGTGTTCA
The DNA here is from genome assembly GCA_017657355.1 of Termitomyces sp. K1Ac. Lineage (NCBI taxonomy): Eukaryota > Fungi > Basidiomycota > Agaricomycetes > Agaricales > Lyophyllaceae > Termitomyces > Termitomyces sp. K1Ac. The sequence goes on along the minus strand of JAGGAS010009468.1, from coordinate 8,240 downwards.
TGCCCTATTATAGGTTGGCATGCCTGTGGCACTAATCCCATCACTCCTTGATTAAGCTTTTAAGATTGATCGATCCCCTGAAGAGTGCTTGCAGGTCGCATACTCAGTCGATGCTGTCCTCAAGCGTTCAAGCACTGGCTGCCATGAACTCGGAATCCAGTGGGGTTTGAGGTCTACGAAGTAGCTGAGTGGCAATACATCGACAACACCTCGAATGGTCGTAAATCGCGTGTCTAAGCCATAACTGGGGTCATGCGGTGTTCGTGCGGAAGCCACTATTCCTCAGCCCAACTCGGAAAACTCCGCTGATTTCGTACCATTTCGATAGTTACGAGTATATATGGTCATACATGATAAAAATCATATCAATTGGAAGAATCGAGACAAGAGCTAGCCTTCATCGCCTCCATTGGCAACATGCCGTGACCTCTGGCCAGTGTAGGGCTGCACACAACCGTGTCTACGGTTCGCGGCTACCGTGATACGGCTATGCCGTCGACCTTGCAGGTGAACTTCCTACGGCACGGTTACATGCCGTCCTGAGCCGTGGATTACGATTGTACGGCCGTGTATATGACTCATAAATACGGTGCCAAATGTTCCCTGGTTGTCTGAAGTTATTGTCCCGCTGTGGACTTGACAATATGTTCCTCAACATGCCGTACATACTAGCAGCATCGAAATCGATATTAGTTTGGTGTTAGCACATGTTCTGGTCCTAGGTAACTGCCTCATAGCTGAACATTAAATCAAGTCAATACTTAAGGTAGCCTGTAGGTAGGTTGGTAGATTACCGACGCGATCTAATCAGGATGTATTGACTGCAGATATGACCTACTCACTTTCATTCCTTCCGGGTGTATGCGAGGACAGATCAAGTGATAAGGACTGCGTTGCGAAGTCTATAATGACTGTACAATAATATTCTAATCCCTTGAGTGAGGATGGATCTAGTTTCGAAGGCCGTAATGTCAGGTGGATGGAAAAGTCTTTTCGGGGGAAATGGTAAATACCTCTACTATTCAGGGAACTTCTAAGAGCGACACTAGACCAGGGCTTTTTTGTGACGCATTCTATTATCTTCCGCAGTCGCCTGGCAGAGCTGGATCATATCTTCGACGTCATCCCAATTCTTCCATTCATCTTCCTCGCAGTCCTCTGATTCTGCCTGGTCACCGTCATCACCCTTGACGCTTTGGAGGCACGGGAAGAGTGCGAGCAGATGTCGAGCAACAATGGCAGTATCACCAGTTATTGGATATTGAATATAAAGTCGTTGTAAACCATGGGATAGAATGCATCGAGGGCTCGACTCGAGATTTGAAGGTTGAAGGTTGATGCGAAGAGCAAGACTATGGAGGTGTGGGCAATGTGTGGCGAATGCCTCCAATGATGCAATTGTCGTCGAAGGCTCTGTAACCCCGCCGAAAAATCGGATATCGAGTGACCTCAGACTCGTCCACGCTCGTGCAATCTTGTTCATGTACGCATCATCGAACTCCACAATTGGATGAAAATCGAGTTTCACGTATTTTAAATGAACCATTTGAAGCAGTTGATCCATAATCGAAGGTTCCAGAATTGTTTCAGAGTCATACGACCCACCATCCTCCAGTTCAAGAACTTCAAGAGAGCTAGACCACGTAGCAATTAAGTTTAGGCGGGCACGCCACACAGGCTCCCGTGGCACCTTTCCCTGATCACTATCAAAGCTGAGCATGAGAGCAGTGAGGGGCGTAGAGCTCAATCTTGTCAGAATACTGCAAATAGAGGCAGGATGGCCCTCCAAAGTCAACTTTCGTAAGAAAGGTGTGACCAAGTCGTGTTTGAATTCAGCGTCGGACCCGAAATCTGCAAGGCAGACACGTAGTTCTGTGAGATACCTGCAAGAGAAGACACAGTTTAAGTTGGCGATATCTGCAGTTTTCCCATCGCCAATGTCTATCATCTTGAGCCTGCTAAATTTCACGAGAGTCTTGAAGGACGGTGTGGAAAACGCCTCGGCTGAAAGTTCTTCCAAAAGTGGAACTGACTCAAGAAGTGCAGACAAAAATAAGCCTGTTTTGACCCCTTTGGATCCAGTGATGTTCATCCGACGAAGGCTCGGCGTGATGAAGAGGAATATCTCAGTTGATAAGGGATATGAAAGGGAATGCAAGTGCGGCAGTAGGGGTTTATCCTTCAAACGTTGGGCGAGCTGGACAAAGACATAGTCTTCAACATCCGCAGAGTGCAGTGAGTGGATCATTCGGATGTGGCGTGCATAGAGTTCGACGCGTTTCCACGAATATGGGGCGATAGCATCGGTAAATCCCTACAAGAGGTATAAGTACGTATAATGGAACGATATGTTTGTGATGGTTATTACTTACATACTTCTTGCGACCGCGTTTGAACGAGGGTATCAGAGATAACAGTGGTACAATGGACGTCTGTGTTCGCCATAGGATTTCCAGTGCGATCTCGGCGAATTTTTTGTTACATCTTGCCACATTCGCCAAGGTTTTACGATCGTATGAATGATGTAACCAGCGGACACCACAAAGCCAATGAGTGGGGATTAAGTGACGGTCAGGAAACGAAGTATATGAGTATTGGTGTGGCCCAAACTCGGAGACAATCTGATGAATGATTTCAGGGATATTACACGCGCGCTGTGATGCCAACATGTTTAAAAGCAATATCGGAGTATCCAGAGAGTCCCAGGCATGTCAGACGCTGTATATATGTATGGTGGCAAAAGTAGTTTTCTTCGACGCACGTGCAGCAGTGTGGGTTTACACACTTTTGGAGAACAAACATTGCAAGTTCGAACCATCTTCCAACCATACTTATGGCTCTACCTACAAATGGCCGCGTGATCATAGACACCACAGTCGGAGAGATCGACATCGAACTCTGGTCTAAGGTACACTATTTTTACATATGCAATTCGCTGAAATGTCGACTCTTCTTGTAGGAAACACCAAAAGCATGCCGAAATTTCCTAGCGTTAGCGATGGAGGGTCTGTAAGTTGTTGGATTGTGAACGAACACATGGCTCATTCTTTTTTGATCGTCAGGCTACTATGACGGTGTCATATTCCACCGGTACGCGTTTGTGCAGTCACATTCGAACATCCAACTGATGACCTACAAATCTGAAGAATCGTTCCGGGATTTTTAGTTCAAACGGGAGACAAGACAGGGACTGGTGCAGGTGGAGAGTCTTTCTACGGAGGTGTGTGTTCAAATCCTCAAGCTACGTGTGACCAAAGCCGACGTGAATTCAGAACCCTTCGAGGATGAGATTCACCCACGGCTACGGTTTGCACACCGTGGTTTGGTAGGAATGGCCAACAACGGATCGAGACACTCGAACGATTCTCAGTTTTTCATTACGCTTGGTACGCTTGGTTATGATTCTTCATGGTCCGCTTATCTGGAAATGCGTAGACCGGGCGGATGAATTACACGGAAAACACACTCTGTTCGGTCGGATAATGGGAGATACACTCTTCAGTGCGTCCGTGCGGCTATTTCTCTTTAATCAATGACTAAAGGCCGTTTCAAGATGTCCTCAAGATCGGGGAAATGGGTATGAGAATGTCATACAAAGTACACTTATCAGTGGCTGATGCAACTTTAAGAGATTGACAAGGAAGGGCGGCCTGTATAGTACGTGTCAACGTTCCTTCTCTCCCACGAATGTTCATGTTTTCTCAGTCCTCCAAAGATCAAAACTATCCGAATACTTGATAATCCCTTTGACGACATTGTTCCTCGAATCACCGCAGCTGAGAAACGTGCTCAGCAGAGGGCAAGAGAAGAGGCACAGCGAGAGCGAGAAGAGCAAGAGAGGCGGAAGGGTGCCAAAAAGTAGGTCTGACATATACTGCGACCAACGAAAGTGTTTCATCGTTGGTTAGGAATGTCAAATTGCTCAGCTTTGGTGCGGAAGAGGGCGGAGAGGAAGAAGAACCAGTCACATTCCAGAAGAAGGCCATCTATCGGCCAGATCGTATGTGAACATCCAAGTCGGATGCACTATTTTGGACACTCATCTTCGTCCCTCTCCTAGTGGAGGATGTCGGATCTTCAACGACACAGCTAGACTTCATATCGTCGCTATCAGAGCAGTCAGGTCAACGCAAGAATAGGGAAACAACATCAACCTCTAAATCAGAAGCACCTGTACGTATCTCCGGTAGCAGAAGACCAGAGTATATTTCTGATCATGATGAACATACAGGTTGAAAAGCCTGTTAAAAAGAAAGATGAAACTGACATCACGAAGCTTAGACAGCGTCATGCTGAAGAGCAAGCTGCCACCCAGTAAGCCCTTTCGATTCATTACGGTCTTCCAAGCTCAGTACTCGTAATTATCTTACCACATCGTAGGTCCGCACGAAGCGCAGAGATCGAAAAAATGGAGGCAGACATCCGGAGACTTACGAAACGCCGAGACGGAGATGATAGTGACGATGAGCCTATCAAAAAGAAAGCGAAGAAGTCGTATCTACAGGAGGAGCTGGACAAGTATGCTAAGGGACGAGGGATTAACAAGAAAGGAAAGCGGAAAGACGAATCGGACGTTTTGGCGGCGCTCACCAGCTTCCGCAGCAAACTTCAGAGTGCGGTGAGCGGGTCGGATGTCGATGACGGCGATGGCGATGGCGATGCGGGCGGGGGCCCAGGAAAGGAGGGTGGCGAGGAAGTGGGGATGGAAGTTGATGATGATCGTGGATTCATGAATCATGCGTTGCATTTCCCCAAGGACGATGGTGAGGAGAGTCGGAAAGCGGAGCGGGACTATGAGGTGATTGACCCACGACAGCGGGGTGCGCGGGCGAAGGAAGAGGAGCGGGAGAGGAAGAGACTCGCGAAGGCTAAAGGTGGGGGTCGGCGGCGATGAGCGGGTGTTACCCAGGTCGTGTCTCTCTAGGTGCTTCTCCTATCGTTTTCATCAATCAATCAATAGGTAGGAGCCGTTCAAATTGTGAGGTGACACCTCGACCTTCTTTGAAGACCGGAATTTGTTTCATCGCTCGACTTAGGGTGGTTTTTACCGAACTGTCTGCCTGTCCTTGTCTGTAAGTATGTCATGGTCAAATAAATTCTCAACTCGGTCAGGAGCGGCGCATGAATCACATTCAATGATAAGTTGATTTATTTAGATTGATGTAGAGGCAAAGCCTCAGTGAACACCTTGTATAAGAAAACCTATTACTGCGCATCCCCGATATCCGCCGTGTTCAGCGCATGTTATAAGTAACATAAGTCTGGAGAATCGGTCATAGGTACATGGCGCCGAGTCGACCTTGAAAAGGAAACAACGCGTCGTCATTTGAAGTTTCCGGTTTCAGAGACCCTGAGTGTCATAATCTGTCCATCGTTGTCCTCTATATGTAGACTGAGACCTGATCTCGACTCGATTTTAGATGGAAGAAAGCATTCTCTGGTCCAGCGTGATGTTTTTTTTATATAGGTATTACTGAGCGACAATGTTGTCAAGCGAGACACAATGCCATTCAAAGATCAACACGATAGAGAACAAGACAAATCCAGCGTACATAGATACAAGCGCCGAAGGCGTGTTTAGAATATACAAGAAATGCTTCGGAAGGAACAATTAAGGGCGGCTGAAGCGAAATGTTGGCATCGACCCTTTGTCGAGGTGGCGTCAAAGGAACTCGGGCCGACTCTAACAGAATCAGAGGCTAGTAATGGTAGTGCACACTGGGAAAAGCCATATAACAGGCTGTCCTGTCGTCAGCCCTCTATTTCACACCTGTCTTGTAGAACGTTTTCTGCTTACGTACATTTCTTTTGTGGAATTGTTGTGTTTGTGATCAGGTTGGGTTGTTTGGACCCTGCACAAACTTCTGTTCCCTCACCTCCATAGCCGCACCATGGCCAGCAAAGCTGCTCAAAAACGAGTACGTTTTTCGAAACATAGTCGGCGAGATCTGTACTGATACCAAGGAACAGCTTACTAAGGAGTATGTTTCGATGCAAAAGGAGCCTCCGCCGTTCGTGTGGGCTGTGCCGGATGAGAAAAACATCCTGACTTGTGCGTGCGCTTCATTCTGATCATCCGACTTCTACTGATTTTTCGGTATTTAGGGAACTACATTATCGTATGAGGCATCTCATCTCACTTCACAAGCAATCTGACCTATCTGTTCAGCGGGGCCCACCTGACTCACCGTACGCTGGCGGGGAATATCATGGTGTCCTCCTCTTTCCATCAGAGTATCCTTTCAAGCCTCCAGGCATAAAGGTATGTCAGCCACCGCTCAATGTGAGACACCGTCCCTTAAGAATTATAGATGTATACTCCGTCTGGTCGATTCCACCCGGACAGGAAGATCTGCTTCTCAATGTCTGACTTCCATCCTGGAACTGTGCGTGTTGCTATATGATTTTTAACTAACTACTAACGTTGGACCTTCAGTGGAACCCTGCATGGAGCGTGGCCACCATGTAAGTACCCCTTCGGATTTTGAGCATGCGTGCCAGCAATCACCGGTCACCATTGCTGTGTAAATCTGTTGATGGTTGGGCTGTGTCGGCATTCACTCAATTTACTGATGGCGCCCTATAGACTCACCGGCCTCCTTTCGTTCATGCTCTCCGACGAGATGACCACCGGTTCTGTCAACTCCGATGATCAGCTTAAGCGTGCTTTGGCATCACGGAGTCATTCCTGGAACCTCGCTCAACAACGATTTAAGGATTGCTTCCCCGACGTGAGTTTGTCTACTATCGCGGTGTACTCGCCCAGCATCTTATCAAAGCTTGGATGCATGTTGATTCTGACCTATTTCTCTAGTTCTGTACACCGCATCCTCGTGACCTGCCTAATATGGGCCAAAAGGAACGGGGGAAACCCGATGTATTACCGACAACCTCGTCAGAACCCTCAAATCCTACACTCGGGCTTGCACAAGCCCAACCAGCCACATCTGTCACGCTCGTCCAATCATCCCCGGTGACACCGACTGCATCTACAACGGGTAAGCCTGAGGACAGTCGAAAAACCGGAGCGAGCCTGGCGGCAACCTGGGGTCACCTCTTATGGGAGAAATGGAGGTGGGGGTTGTTGATTGCCGTTGCTGTTCTTGTGTCGAGGCTTTCTTCCAGGACATGAGTTCATTCGTTTCTTGGGAGCTAGTCCATTTCTCTTTATATCCTATCTTGACGAGGAGTTTAGGCCATGATTTCCACCACATAGCGATATCTATTCATTCAAGATTGGCAAAGGATGTTCGGCCTCCACCACTCCTTTTGTCGCCGCCATCACGATCTCTACTATTTCTCTTCCTACCAGCATTTGTTGTAATTCTACACACAGATCAGATCTAAATTTAAACCTCACTCTTGTATACCCTACCTTTATGCCTTTTTATGTAACCTTTAACTCGAACATCCATCTGCACGGTATATCTGCCTCAAATAAGCGAAAACATCATACGGCTATCTTGTCTGTCCAAAGCCTTCGAAGAGAAGTCTCAACGCCTCGCGACAGAGGTTCCACGAGCCTCCACAGCTCATCCGCAACTACCTCCCTTTCCCTCCCCGCATCCACATCCGCCCACACCCCACCATCGTTGACAATCTCCCTTCCGATCCTCCTGAAAATCTCACCGACCTCACGCTGCATCTCTTCCTTCTCATATCGCTCTTCACCATATCCTCCACGCATTTTTGCGGCTTCAGGTGTTATGTCAAGGAACAAGGTGAGGTCAGGCGCAGGGAGTGAGATTTCTGGTGCGCGACACCATTCGTAGGGTAGGCCTTTAGATGCGGAGAACGCGATTCCGGAGAAGGCATATCGATCGCATATTACGGCCGTGCCGTTAGACAAAAGTCGTTCAATTGTTGATCTAGACGTTCATCGGTCATTACACGATGCTCCGTGATGGACGAAAAGCATATCCAGACATACGCGAGCTCCCATCGGTTCGCAGAAAAGAGGAGATGGATCGCACGGTCGTCGAGTTCGGACTGGGATTTGAGGTACGAGTCAATCATTTTGCCAATCGCAGTCGTTCTATCTAACTACAATCATCAGTTGGATATTACCAAGGTCGTTGATAGTGTACGCGCCAGGGAATTTGAGTAGTTTGGCTGGGATACCTGCTGCTTCTAAGCGATCGAGCAAGAGGGAAGTCTGCGTGGACTTGCCGGACCTGTCTAGTCCCTCAATAACGATGAAGGGACCGCGTTTTGACATGCTCATCAGATGAGACTGTGGA
>JAGGAS010009467.1:5300-20127 GCA_017657355.1 Termitomyces sp. K1Ac | reverse complement strand
TAAGTAGATCAGTATGAATGTCTCTTACCAAGCGAATGTCCGACAATCGTGACCTTTGTTGCCCCATGAGCAGATATCGCTGTTTGAACAGCAGAAATAATTGACGAAGCAGTTCTGCACATGCACTTTCAATATTCGCAGGTGCCAGGAAAAGAATCTTTGTTCTTACTTAGCCTGTTCATTTGCAAAGCCACTATGAACTTCAACTGAAGAGTCCACACCAGGGAACAGAGTTGGATCGAGATTTTCGAGGGCAGCATCGAGATCAGTTAGATCGGCTTCACTAGGGGATGAAGAGGTTGATAAGTCAAGATGAAAGGAAGGGAAAGACTCCAGCTGACAGTTGCGATGGATCTGTGCCCTGGTGGCTGACAATGACCGTATTTTGTGTTGGAGCATACCCAACAAACCCTGTCCGCATGATTTCATATCAATACTGCCCATGATCCTCCATGATTTTTCAGGATTCAGGGGTTCTTACAGAACTGAACGCTGCTGCCATCACCACCAGAAGCAACCGGAATGAAGTCAGAGTTGGCGTCACAGTTAGCTACAATCAATGACTGAATATTTGTTGCTGTGACACGAGTTAGAATGATATTAGAACACTGACCACCACAAGTCCAGGTGAGTGTTGTGCTTGGGGAGCAGTAAGCAGCACTGGCAAAGAAGGTGAAGGGCTTGAACTCCCCAATTTGGTCAGTGGTGAGGGGTGTGATGCTCTGACGAGGGGTAAGCGGTGATGCATGAATGAGTAAGAGGGTGCTAGAGAGCAAGCCTGAGGAAAGCAAGGAAAATCGCATGGCACGGCGAGTCAATACTCGAAAGTTGGAGAATTAAAGGGGAGAGGGGTGCCACTAGTCTATGCTAGTTTTCGCCCCAATATTTATGAGCTGCGCGGAATCATATAACGATAGATGATTGTCAGCAAATAAATGGTCTCCGGCGAGTTCCAGTGTCAGATGAGGGTAGAAGTGTGGTCAGGATGTTGGGAAAAAGCTAAAAATAACTTATGGTGAGAGATGATCGACAACTTCAAGCTGTAAACACAACTTACTCTAAGAAGCCAATTGAGGGAAAAAATAATGGCAGAACAATCGGAACTAGAGATAGACACAGAATTACGTGAGTTACCAACATAAGGAGCCTAGGCCCAAGAAAAAAGAGAAACATCATAGAGAACAGGACTCGCCTGAAATATACGCGCGAATTCACACACTGTCAATGTTTCAATCACACTGTACACAGAAGAGTCGAGCAGCTGACGTTTCACTGGCAGTGTCCAACTACAACTGTCAACTCCTCGGCAGACGTCGGTTGGGATCAGAGCACTGTAAGCACAATGCTGTACCTGTATTGTGATATAGGCTATGGAGGCTATGCTGACTCAAATTGAAGGATAAGAAAGTAAATGCACGTTCCAAATCTTATCTTATCTGAGATTTTGTTCGTAATATGATGCTGTGTACTTATAATTACGACGGCCACTATGAAGGCACAACTCAGAAATAAGTACACAGGCACCTGTATATATATACTCCGATTCCCTGTCAAGTGACTCAAGTTTGGGAATTTTCGGGTTAGAGGCCATACAGGACGTCTTCGAGTTCTTTCGGAGGAAGAAACCAGTATATAATTGTATTTATACAAGATTACGATCTACTACATTCCTGCTGGTACACCAAGTCTCACCGGGCTTTGATTAAAATTGAAACTATCTGAGTACTTGACACTCCTAAAACGCACCGCTCCACCATGAACTTCAAGGTGTCAGGTGGATAACTGATTCGATAGTGGCCTGCATGCCTTCAATCATGCATTCGATCATGAGTGTATGGTCACCTAGATAGGCCTAGTTTCATTGTGAATGATCAGCTTGGAGTATTTTGAGAACATCGTGTTACTAAAGTAGTACTAACGTTGTTGATGGCTTGGAAAAATCGCTGTCGCTGTGCAGCTGGGATGGAGATCGGTGGATATCCTGCCTTTATCAGAGGAATAGACGCGATGAGGCGTGCCAGACGTCCATTACCATCCTATATCAAGTGCGTAAGAAAGCCAACCGGAGCCAATATTGTGAGCTATCCTCACTTCAAATGGATGACACCTGACAAAAACGAGATGCAGCCAGCTTGCCACAGCAAATGGATTCCTCCTCCAATTCTTTATCCATTGCTGGTATCCGCTGGTTTTAGCAAAATTGAGACATTGATGTATTGTGATACCTACTTTTGCCATCCGACAAATGTATTCCACCTCTTGATCTACCCTGTCAAACGGGCAACACTGAATATCTCCGCCTCCTCTAATGATGACGGTCTTTCTTGTTTCCTGCCGAGTTCTACCACCAGGAATATACTTACCCTCTTGAGAGTATTGACAAGTTTTCATGAGCGACCAATGAATCTGACGAGTCGCTTCCAGCGACAGGACATCTGGGTTGTCTACAAGAACTTGCATCCTGTGGTATGCCTTGACAGATCACAGTTCACTTCGTCAACACATTTGAGAACTGACTGTGGAACGTACAGCTAACGTATCATTCAGTATATTTTTTATCATCCGAGTATCTTTGATCTGGCTTTGAGGAAGATAGCTAATTGTTGCTTCCACAATGCCAAGGCGCATGAGATCCTGGGTACACTAAGGGGTTTAAATACATCATTAGTGATAGGTATACGGTCAGAGAAGGCTAATTGGCACCTGATAGGCCAGGAGAAACGTTCCTTCTATGTGATTAGTCTCAATGCAAAGACTTCGCACATACGTTTCGAAGAATCTTGAACCTTGCTGTGTAAGTGACTGCCAACGATCTCTGATCATGGTAGCAGCATCTGGGGGAGAGGGAATTTGCGGGAACGTGTGCACTCTTGTTGTCTTCCAAACTTGATTGAATGTAGCTGTCAAAGGGAACGGTTGAGCAGGTAACGTCTCAAAAATATTGAATTGACCAGTACTAGAGGCAGCTAGAAGAGACATTTGTGCAGCTTCTTCTTCAGCCGCACGATGACAGTTCAAGATGAATTGATGCAGCTCAACGTCGCTAACATTCATGTCTCTAAGAGTTCTGAAAGCCTAGTGAGAATTGATTGTTCAGTTCTGCCTGTTGACCTGTGTATTTTTTGCTTGCTTACCTTCCTCAGAATATTGACGGCGAGAGTTGAGGCACCCAACTTGAACTGCAAGCGTCCCAATCTGACCATGAGGTATGGAAGTTCACCGTAAGTTTGAATCAAATGTTCGTATAGCGACATTTGCTCTCCTTCCTTTAGGTAGTCGATGTTCAAAAGTCGGTTGGCATGTTGAGGGCTTATGCAGCTGGGCAATGTCTGGGATCATTGTAGAACGTCAATGAGATGAGATCAGGATGAGAGCCTACCTGAAGAACCGTACATCTCCAAGGATATTTGGACGTCATATCTGAAGATAAAAAATGTTGACTCTGTGTCGAGACTCAACTTTCGTCAGACTCACTTATAAACAAGATCGTTCAACTCGATTCTCCTAATAAGACGCTGTAACAACCATCTTGAGCCCACCACCAACAAGATCATGTTGTCTGTGGGTCAGCATTTCCACTGGACTTTGTGTTGTTCTCTTTTGTCTGTATGCTTTGTTTACTAGCCGATCGTCGTAACATGAGAATCATGCCTTGTCTTGACTGTCATTTGTTCCAGTTTCGAACAACCACAAAGCAGATACGCCCGTTCTTGTGAGTCATCATACTCAAAAGCCAGCGCAAGAACGGAATATTACTCGTTCTAGAATCAGAAAATGTCTTGTATTGTTATCATACGTGTAAGCAACTACAAAGTGGACTCTCTGTTATTATAAATCTTTCACCGTCTGAATAGCAATCTTCATACCCTGCATAATACATTGAATCATTAGAGAATGGTCGCCATTGTATGCCTAACTCAAAAGAGAGTCAATGAAAGATACATCTCGGCAAGTTGAAAGAACCTTGACCTCATTAATCGCTTCATAATACGTTGGACGTTGGGTCAGCGATATAAAGATCGGTGGATAGCCAGCTCTAATGAGCGGAATTGATGCAAGAATACGAGTCAATCTCCCGTTACCGTCCTGATAAGCTTTTCTTAAGATGTTCACAAGCGATTCCATTTGATCCGACTTACATTGAAAGGGTGGCACCGGGCGAGGACGAGATGGATCCAGCTAGCTGTGGCAAATGGATTGTCACAGGTGTCAATCAAATGCTACCAGTCCGATCGAGTTTAGAACTCTGTTGTTAACCCGAAAGAAGCTAAGAAAACCTTGGACATTTGGCAAATGTAATCAAGTTCGCTGTCAACCTTCGCATAAGGACAACATTGAATGGGGTGGGAGCTTCCAATGATGATTGTCTGCATTGTTTCGGTCCGAGTTATACCTGGTGGTATATACCGGCCACGATAATTAGGAAATCGGCAAAATGCCATAATCAGGGAGTGGATATGACATATAGTGCTTCTCGTTAGGGAATCGGGGTCGTGGGCGACAGGCAACATTGCTTCATAAGCCTCAATGACATTTACTCAATTTATGTTGCTGTATTGCAGGAAAGTGGACAACTCACCTCTAATGTGTCTTGCAATACCCTTCTGATGATGTCGTCCTCGTGAATACCACTGTCATACTCAGTCATAATTCTAGCACAAGAAGCTCCTTGACGGATTATATCATGTGCGCACTGTCGTGGCATCATATGTCTGGATAACAGAAACTAAAGCTAGCCTTACCTCTGCCGTTATAAGAAAGGTATCTTCAATTTGATTTGTCTCTACAGCGACAAGTCGAAGATACTTCGTAAAGAAATTGGGGTTACTGGTCAATGATGACCAGTCGTTTTTAATCTGTTCGTGTCCTAGTGGGAGATCACGAATGTGGACAGGAAAGCCAAAATCTTTTGACTCTTTCCAGGACTGGTGATAATTAACTATAATAACAATGAATCAGGGAGAGGAACAGCGGCGTAGCAACTATAATACTTCTCAAAGACGACTTGTACACGTCTTCAGCATTGGCAAATGTATCGGGAACAAACGTTTCCATACACAGATTCAAGCGAGTATCGCCAATACCTCCCTGGGACAAAGCCCGGTATGCCTTGTCGTATTCAGCACCGGCAGGTGACTAACGACTGTGTCACTGTACCTACCTTGGTGTATAGACTAGCAGCAAGAACAGGAGAGCCCAATGCGGCGCGTAGCTCCGCAAGCCCGACCAGAAGATAAGGAAGTTCGCCGTAACGTAAAACTAAATCTTCATAAAGGATCATCACTTGACGGGTACGGAGCATTACGGCAGACTTGAGCCTAGCACGATCCTCGGGTGATATGATACTGGGAATATCCTATGTCATCAATGCAAATCGACCAGATGATACTAGAATGTGAAGATGATACATACTGTGAGATCTGGTGAATCGTAGTACATTACAGCGGCCTCCTTTACTGAGTACTGAGTAATTTGTGAGATATTCTCGATACGTAGTAGATGGTCTTAGGAAGAGTGGCCACCAAATCGTTTTCGGAAATTTCCTTTTCGGAGCTCAAACAAACGTGTGTTGTGCACGTGTGCGGTGACGCGCTCTCGAGGTTGTTCAAGTTTGGATTGTTCTCTGCATCCCCCAACAGCGCGTGACTAGCTCGTTCTTTTTGTACTCGTTCCTTACTGTAAGGCCTTATGATACTTATAAACAACGGCATATCTCCATTGTACTGAACTAATAGCTATGCATCTCTCTCCCTTGTTCTTACTGCTTGCCAGCACAAGCCTTCCTACCTCCCTCGCCTGGGGAGCTGCCGGTCATGAGGTCGTCGCCACGATTGCCCAAATCCACCTCCATCCAACCGTCCTACCTACCATCTGCGACATCCTCAACTTCACTTCTACAAACCCAAACGAGCCTCAGTGCCATCTCGCGCCCATTGCCTCTTGGGCTGACCGTTTGAGGTACAAGATGCGTTGGTCTGGACCGCTCCACTACATAGGCGGAGTGGGAGACCACCCGCCTCAGCTCTGCAAGTTCCCGGGGTCGAAAGGGTGGGAGGGAAACCTGAACCTGAACGTCCTTGGCGCGGTAAGAAATACGACTACTCTTCTCGAACAATACGTCAACGGCGAGAGCTCGATTACCACTGCCAACGAGGCACTCAAATTCCTTGTTCATTTCGTGGGCGACATGCATATGCCTCTACATCTCACCGGGCGAGACCGGGGAGGAAATTCCAACAGAGTCAAATTTGGAGGCAGGACAACCAGTGAGTACCAACCAATACTGTTAAAGTCCTAAATCGAACTGTCTTTTCTTCTCCCAGATTTACATGCCGTCTGGGACAACTTCCTTATTGCTAAAGCTATTCGTGAGACGCCAAGGAACTATTCTGCTCCTCTTCCTTCAGAACAAATCGAATTCGCATTACGTGGTGCCATCTATGATCCTTACGTACGGCGCATTATGTGGGAGGGCATTCTCTCCCAGTGGTCATACGAGCTGTCTGACTGGCTGACCTGTCCGTCTCCTTCTGACTCCACGTCTATCTGGCAGAAAGTCATGTCTACATTCACCTTTGACCCCAGTGACACGGATGATGGTACATTATGTCCTTATCATTGGACTAAACCCATCCACGCACTCAACTGTGACCTCGTCTGGCCCCCAGAGCTCGATGAACCTCCTTACAACGGTGGCACTTTCACTGCAACCTCTAACAGCGAGAACGAAAGAGGAGCTTGCAGTGAAGATGAACATCATGATTACGATTTTGATGATTTGATAGATGAAGATCTTCGTGATTCCAGGTCACCTCTTTTGCAACTAGACACCCCGGAGTACGCAGGTGTTATTCAGGATGACTTCATTGTAGAGAAGTTGTTGGCACAGGCTGGTATTCGTCTAGCAGCAGTCTTAAACTGGTTGTTTGCCGACTATGGGGATGTTGGCACTCGAAGGCTGAGAACTAGAGAAGTGGTTGTGGATCTGTAGGGACTTGAATTGGAATAATGCAAGCAGGGCCCTGTAGTTTTCTATTGTACTTTTAACTCACGATTCTAGATAAGAAACTTTTATCGAGCCCCGGTAGAGGGATAACAGTAGGTCAAGTTTTGTTGACTGTCGGCCCAATGGTCTAGTAGCATAATATCCTCCGGTACTTTCTCATTACTTGAATTCTACATTGTACTCGGGCTTTGGATGGAATCAAGTCCAGGACGATAGTCGATAGAGTCCGTTGAGGAATAATGATCGTCGGCCCAATGGTCTAGTAGTATGATACCTCCTTCGGGATTTCCCCAGTAGTTTCCTACTGCAATTTGGAGGTGGCCCCGGGTTCAATTCCCGGTTGGGCCCGCTTTTTGATCTTTTCTTCTTCCTGAAGTAAGTAGTCAAGTCGTTGGTTTGAACATAAAAGTTAATGAAAAAGCGATGTTTTTACATAACAAAATACTTAACAAAAAGAAAAAGCAAAGGGGAAAAACAAATCGAACTCCGATCCGACAGTGAGCGGTTGAGCTTCCGATTCCGAGCTAGCCTTGTATATGTTTCACCTGCTCCGTCATCTTGTCACTCGAGGTCAGTCTACAGTAACATTAATCGAGTTGTGCATGGTTGTCAGTGATGTAGTTGCGTTGAATTCTGCCGAATTCACAACCATCCGAATCAAGAACACTCCAGTCTTCACGGTTCTTAGCAATCCTTCGACACTCATTGGTCACTTCATTCTGAGGGAACGCTCAACTCAATCATTGTGAGATTCATCATCTCACTTGGGACAACACAAGAGCAACACGTGTACGAGGCTCCTCTCAGACTATCTTGGTTCGGAATATCTCTCTCAGGTCTCATTGCTGTTGTCCCTATTTCCAAAGGATGGGCATAGTCTATGTCTCAGCTACGCGGCTACAGAATGACTGCATATGACATCTGGTATCATCAAGGATCAAGGTTTGTTTAGAAACTACGTGCTATGTCTTCTTACCTCTTTCGGTCTACAATACGCGATTTGTGGTAATTGACGTACCAGCGTCACGACTCCATTTTTTGATTTGGGGTCAGTAGCCCACTAGCCAAACTTTCTGCGACAAGGTTCACGCAACTCTAGAAAAGGGAGTATCAACTGTACCTCGGTTCCTAATGCATTGCTTGACGCGAACACGACACGTATGTAAGTCGTGTCGTTACCCACAGACGCGGCTTCCGCACAACAGTCCAAGGAATGAAGTTTGATCACAGATTGATGGCTTTTCCATATCTCACGACTTGGCAAATAACGGTGCTAAGGATGTGGGAGATCTGCCAACTCCTGCGAGTAACTGTCCCGTCACATTCGTTGAAACTTGGTGCTCCCTCTGACTTATGAAGATATCTCGTTGTCGAGCGGTTCGTCACGGAGGTCGACTACTGTGCTTTTGAAGTAAGGAAGTAAGAAGACCACACCAATGGAACTGCTATCGGGTTTACATACATACCATGTGCGTCACCGTCATACATAGATCAATATCACATCGGACCTATTAAGTTCTACATGTAGCGCACAGGCACAAGTGGTCGCGGTCGTGAGAACTTATGTCCTATCGCTCTTCTTTTCGGCTACAGTACTAGGCTTCTTCCTCTTTGTCTCTTTCGTTTCTCAATTCACATATTACAAATCACGCGTATATTTATATGTGCAATCGGATTGTCTCGAGCCCTTCCCCATACATCTTATACACATGGCCCTCGACGAAGTTACCAGCAATAATGAGAAGGACGATCATACTTCGACCAATAGCGACAGTGACAAGTCCGACATTGATCTTCTCTCCTACCATGAGAAGAATGCTGGTCGACTGATCATCGACCCACAGTCAGCTCGTCTTCAGTCACTTATGATATAGAAGTATTGACAGTTTCTCCTAGAGAAGCACAGATCGAGCTAGGAGAAAATGTTGCCTCTCGGCTCAAACTCACAAAGGATGGAACTAAAGTTCTCTGGCCTCAACCCACAGACTCCCCTAATGATCCTCAGAACTGGAGCGACTGGCGCAAAACAGTTCAACTTATCATCATTACCCTCGCTGCCATTGTTCCCGATTTCGATTCTGGCATAGGTTGGTGTAGTTTCAGCATGTTGACAGTATTGTTAAAGAAAGAAAAAACAAACAAACAGGGATTGCCGCAATATTTGCGTTGGCGAAACAGTATAACACGACTACTGGAGTGATCAATAACTTGACCTCAAAGTAAGTACATTATTCCTCATTGATACCAACTTTGACTTCTGGACGTCGTTAGTTGGAGTATCTTCTTACTTGGTCAGAACTTGTTGAGGTCTAACCTTGGTAGAATAATTGAGGTATATCTGTGTCTACAGGTTGGGGTGGTCTTTTCGCCGTCATGCTAATGCGGCGTTACGGACGGCTCCCTATTCTCTTCTGGTCCCAGGTTACCATCTCACAATATGCTCTACACACCCCGTTCAACCATGCCTCTTCCAGGTCCTTGCCCTCGGATTCCTCGTAGGAGCAACCTTTGCACCGACACTGAAGACATTTACAGGTAAAAACTCACACACCTGAATCCCATGACTCATTCCGATCAAAATCCCTAGCCATGAGATGCCTAACAGCTTTCTTTGCGTGAGGAACGACTTACTTCGTCAATCTTTCATCATTTGACCTTGAGCCTAAAACAGGACTGCCCCACAAGTCACGGTCCGTAACAAAGTCTATCATACATATTATTACTGTAAAATCCCTAACAATCCCATGATCTATCCAGGGTCTCTATGTTGTCTCCGACTTGTACCCTTTTCATTTGCAGGCTCGGAAGGTCAGACGAAATGACAGTCATAGTATGATCAGGTAAACAACTTAAAGCACTCGGCGTTTAGCTAAACATCTGGACTATGGGTTTCATCATCTCGCCTTTCGTCTCTCCGTTTGCCTTCGGATTCCTTGTTGCACGCGCAAGCTGGCGCTGGGCCTATGGCATTGGATCGATCTACTCTGCCATTGTGGTACTCCTGATCATTTTCTTCGGAGAAGAAACGTGCGTTTTCGCTATAATCCCACTCAAGATTCGCCACACTAGTGTTCACAAATAGGATGTACGACCGCACTGTTAAGCCCATACCAGAACCTCCGACCAGAGGTCTGCGTTATCGGATCGAAACTCTCATCGGTATAACCGGCGTTAAGATGGCAAAATACCGCACGTCGTGGACAGAATCCATTCTTTCCCCATTAAATGTCGTCTGGCGACCACATCTTATGATGATTCTCTGGTTTGAGGTGGGCATTCTTTCCTTCTTCCAGACTCAATAATAAGTATATCAGGCAATGGTCTTCGGATTCTCCATCGGCATCAACGTATGCAACCCTCCACGTGTCTTGTATCGATCAACAGAACATCTCAAAATGTTTATCTTAGACGACAAATGCGGTTTTCCTGGGATCACCTCGCCCAGTTGGGTACGCATTCAGCCAGTTTGCGATCGCAGGTGGATACGGTACACCAATTGTGAGCTCCCAGATCTTACACACCATCTTTTCTCACAAGGTTTTTATTTTAGGTGTCTGTGATTATTGGAGAACTTGTTGGTCGTTACCTGAACGACTGGATCATGAACACGAGTATCAGACGAAACAAGGGCGTTTTTGAAGCCGAAAGTCGGCTTTGGTATTGCCATTTCTTCCGTCTACAAGTAAAACATATTGACAATCATCTCAAGGGCTTGCTATCTTGCCATGCCACTATACATTTGTGGCTTCATCGTCCTCGGGGCATCTTTCCAAAAACATTTAACTGTTGGTGCTCTGATTATGGGATGGGGTATCGCCGAACTATCAGTCATGATCAATACTGTCGCTGTTTATGCATACTGCAATGATTGCTTTCCAAGGCAAAAGGTAAGTCATGAGCCTATCCTACACCCATTGTCAACTCAGTTTTACAGGGGGAGATCAGCGCGCTCATCAATCTTGCGAGGACTCTGGGAGGTGTGTTGAATTCATAAGCTGCTGTAAGTTCTTTGAAAACCCTCCTCTAGGTTTCAGCGTAGCATACTTTCAAGTCCCATGGGCGACCAAACATGGAGCTATTCAAACATTCGGAGTTGAAGCCGCGTAAGGACATCGGCAGGAGGCTTCTATCATTTTAACGATTCTTCGTATTCTTAGGATCGTGATTGGCTTGTTCCTGATGGTTGTTCCTGCGTTGCAGATCAAAGGTCGCCGATTGAGGGTGCGTTTATCTTTTACCGGACTTCAAGGTCCACCAAAGTCACTTGAAATGCTGTGTAGGAGCTGTATTCCATTCGTTGATGGCAAACTTTCAACTGTAGGAAGGACAAGTAGTGTTCTATAAGGCTATCTTGATTCAAATCTCGAGTTAAAGCTATCTAGGCTACATCATAGTACCTATCTCCACGCCCTGTCCGGTCCCGTCGCTCACGTTGATCAACATGTGACTAGTGATTGAGTTCTGGGAAAGGAGGATGCATGTGGAACCGTGAATGCAAAGTCTAGTCATTGCCAGATCAAGTTCAAACTGTTTTAGACTGGTGAACGTTGAACTTGTACGACTACATATTTCAACTTGTAGTACCGCGCGACCCCGGGAAGTTACTTTCGGATTCTGTGCCTAGTACTCACGTTCTGACTTCACCCCTTCTGAGTGTTTGCTTTTAAATAAGGCGCATGCTCTTGCTCTCTGCAGATGCAAGCTCTTAGTCGATGCCTGAGGCCTAAGGTACGATCTTTTCCAAATACATACCTAATCTGAATCTCTGATCGAATAGATCAAGCGGCGGGGTAGCCAACATCGGCTAATTGACTTATTATCTAATTGCTCTGTGTGCTTCTTTCACCACGCGAGGATGGCTGACATACGGACCCGACGGTACCAGCTTGTATGCGATAAATAGCATGTGAACTAAGACATTTTCTCTTCTACCAACTCATTACCAAGTTTACAATTCGTCGCGACGTGACCATGTCTTCGAGCTTTGCGGAGAAACATGACGTTGATACCATCTCCCAGACAGACGACGTAGACCTTTATTCTCTCCATGAGAAGCATGCAGGACGACTGGTTATAGACCCCAAGTAGGTGTCCTTCTCTTACGATAATCCAGTATGCTAAGGATCTGCTTCAACAGGGAAGCCAGACTTGAATTTGGAGAGGCCGTAGCCTCGAGACTCAAGCTCTCTTCAGACGGAACCAAAGTTCTATGGCCGCAACCACATAACTCTAACCTCGATCCTCAGAACTGGAGCGACTCCAAGAAACACCTCATGTTGTTCATCATCACGTTAGCTGCAATCGTCCCGGATTTCGATTCTGGAATAGGTAAAACGATTTCGATCGAGAGAGCAATCGTTTACTTTATCTTGGTCATTTAGGAATTGCCGCGATCTTTTCCCTCGCTGAACAATACGACACAACCCCTGGTGTAATAAACAACATGACGTCAAAGTCGGTGAATTTTCGCGCCCGTATACTTTCGCCCTTAGCTCACGTTTATTCAGTTGGAGTATCTTTTTACTCGGTTCGGGTTCTTGAACTGAGCGTCTTCGAATACTACAACGGAAATTACAGGATGGGGTGGTATTGTTGCTATTATGTTCGTTAATCGTTATGGGCGGTTGCCGGTATTGTTCTGGTCTCAGGTGAGTACTATACGAAAGAGGCGTTTTTAGTGATGTCATGCTCATTCCTCAATCCTGGCAAGGTTTTGGCGTTAGGCTTTTTAATAGGAGCAACCTTGGCTCCCGACTTGAAGACATTTACAGGTGAATTGAAACGATAACGCGACTGTCACTTGAATGTTTTCTGATGCCCATACTAGCGATGCGATGCCTGACGGCGTTTTTTGGGTAAAAATCTTCTTACTCGCCGACAGACATGTACTCACAAGCTAGATGTTAGAACGGCGCCCCAGGTTACTGTACGTTCTCATGACATATCATCTGGCCACATAACTTAATGGATTACTTAGGGTCTCTACATCGTGACAGATGTCTATCCTTTTCATTTACAAGCTCGCAAGGTACGTTCCTCTGCACGAGGTCGCATATATGCTCTTCAAACATAGGTCATAATCATAGCTCAACATCTGGACCATGGGATTCATCGTTTCTCCATTCCTTTCGCCCTTTGCACTCGGATTTCTTGTCGCACGTCAAAATTGGCGCTGGTCCTATGGGGTCGGATGCTTCTACTCGGCTGTCGTGGTAACTCTTATAGGTTTCTTCATGGAAGAGACGTAAGCCTCCGCTTCAGATTAATCAAATTCTGACCTAGGATCAGACTGTATGACCGTACGATCAAACCGGTTCCGCCACGTCCTACGGCTGGGCTTCGTTACCGTATCGAGACGCTTCTGGGAATTACAGGTGTTAAGATGGCAAAGTACAGGAACAGCTGGACCAGAGTGATCGTATCACCATTTCAAGTTGTGTGGAGGCCGCACGTTCTCAGCATCCTTGTATTCGAGGTAATTCCTAAATTTTTGGTGACCACAATCTACCACTGATCTTTGCGACGTAGGGTGTGATATTTGGATTTGGCATCGGGATGAATGTCGGTTGCACGTTTCAGGAATCGTTCTGCATTCATTCGTTAACTGGACGGACGTAACTTAGGTGACGAACGCCGTCTTTCTCGGGGAGGCCCCACCAGTTGGCTACGCTTTTGACCCTTTGATAGTTGCGGGCCTCTACGCAACCCCTATCGTACGTCAATCATTGAATGGGTGTTTGTGTTCAGCTTTCGTACATCTTTTGTCAAATTTAGGTGTCTGTCATTATCGGTGAACTCGCAGGCCATTATATGAACGATTGGATTATGACCGTCAGTATCCGTCGCAATAAGGGAGTATTCGAGGCAGAAAGTCGTCTCTGGTGAGATTATACTAATCACACTTCTATACACAAAAGATTTACACGGCATGAAAAGGGCATGTTATATCGCTATACCTCTCTTTATATGCGGATTCTTGGTGCTTGGCGCGTCTTTTCAGAATCACTTGAGCGTGGGCGCCATTATCATGGGGTGGGGAATTTCAGAGCTTGCAATCATGATTAACACAGTTGTTGTGTATGCATACCTCAATGATAGTTTTCCCAGACACCAGGTCTGTCCATCCCATCTCATCAATGCGTTCGCCCTCGTCTCACCTTTACTCAGGGTGAAGTCAGCGCTCTCGTAAACATGGCTCGCACTCTCGGTGGTACAAAGTTTCTTGATTCATGAGGCTGGACATGGTGCTGAGGTTTTCACATGTAGGATTTGCTGTCCCATATTTCCAAGTTCCATGGGCTGCGAAGAATGGGGCTCTCCAAACATTCGGAGTGGAGGCCGCGTGAGTAACCAAAATTCTTTCATGAGCCCGTCCATGAACAGCACCTGTAGCATTGTCACCGGTCTATTCATCCTTGTTGTCCCGTGGCTTCAATTGAAGGGGCGTGCGTTGCGCGTAAGTCCACTTCTCTTAATAGCCTGTAGCAAGCCATTCAAAATCACGACGTTTTCAGGAGCGTTATTCCCTATAGTAGTCCCATAGCATTAATTGTTTCCTATCCTCCGAGTCGATAGCATTCTCCAACGATATACTGGCTACCAAGTCGATCCTTCACTTTGTCTTCAATACAACCACGATTTCAGGGTTTTCGGGCTTTACTGTTTCAATCGTTCGCAATACGAGGATGGGTGACGATAACCCGGAGATCCGTAAATGCATCAACATCAAACCTCCCATAACCAGATGCACCACTGGAGTAAGTTCAATATAGCTCATGACAAAAAGGGCAAGACGATTGCGTACCTTAGCCCCCGCGCACT
>JAGGAS010009466.1:0-19068 GCA_017657355.1 Termitomyces sp. K1Ac | reverse complement strand
AAATAGGAATCGCTGTGACGAGAAATCTATCCTTCTTGTGGGCTAGATATGACCTGGTCATGTTTACTGGCCTAGCGACGCATAGAGAGAACTTGTTCAGGACTATCACGCTGGAATATAACCAACAAGGGAACACTCCGATCTTCCACAAGCCGAATGGCCAACGACAGGGCCCATGTAAAGGCAACAGTTGATGGATATCGCAGATTATGCAAAGTGCTGTGGGGAAAAGGAAGACGAAAAGACACACGTTCCGCGAAGCTAAATGCCATGATGGTCCGTCTGCCTTTGGGGGGTGAAAGATTGAGGGAGACATATCTGTGAATAAGTATCCCATGCCAATGAATACATTCACCTTCGACAAGATGATTTCCGCACTTAGCCCACAACAATCACCCGAGGTAGTCGATCATCCATCCGATAGGGCGGTATCTTCAAGTCGAACGTAGTTCTGAGCATACGTAGCGCCCATGTAAAGTGTAAACAAACCTAAGAGAAAAGGTTAACAAGAATCCCTTAAGGTCCGAAAGAGTTGATCTTGGGCCAGATTATCGGAATGACCCATTACAAACCCATTATTTACTCAGCGTCTATCTATAAACACGCTCGTTGAAGGAAAGAAGTAACGAGGTACTTTCATTGCATGGGAAACGGTAACCTCCGGAGGAAAGCAGGTATCTTGTGGCTTGTGAAGGTCCCAACTGCAGGTGCGTGGTGCTGACAAAGGAATTGGTGAAGAAGGTTAGGAGTACTGAGGCCATGTACCGAGGTTAGCACAAGCAGAATAATGAGTGTATGCGCGGCGGTGAATCAGAGTGATCGACGCAGATAAGAAAGCAACTTGGGGAAGATCAATATTCATATAGTCGGGAGCCCGAGTAGTAACATAAGAAAACTCCGGACGTGGAATGTGAACTTGTCTAAAGTGATGGTGCAGAGATCCAATCCAGACGTAGTCTTCGCCTAGAACAGATGTCGATGATAGACTATAGTCTCTGAATTCAGACCTCTTTTGAACATGCGTTGATGGCCGGCCCGGACTTCGGACCCGACCGCCGTTCTTTTGCCACCTCGATTGACAGCTACAGTCGAACACTACGTGAACTCGACGAAGCTTCGTTGGGATTAAGAATCTCACATTCGCTGACAGCTGTTACACAAACACTGATCATGAGATGTATTCGGTCAAAATCAGAAGTGGAAATGCATGTAGTGAACGTGGGTTTCTTGATTACCTCGCGAATTCCTTCGTTTGTCATTACATACTGTCCTCTATAGGCCCTTCGTCGTCTATTTCATCCTCATCGCTGGGATTAATCTCGGTCGCCAATTCGGAATCCTCAGACAGCGCCTTCCTCGACATCTCTGCATTCGTCTCTGCGTCAACATCAATTGGAGGCGACACCCTTCTGATACCCCTCCCATCTTCGCATCGTCGTCATCTTCTTCGCCGTTATCTACCTCAGCGTAACTTGCAAGCCCTCCTTCACCTTGATCAGCATCATCACCCTCCTCAGCAGCCACTTCTATCGCGTCCACAGCTGCGTTAGTGTGGTGATCGGTATACCTTGCGCGCAGAATCCTTTTAAGTGATAGGAGTTCCCTGTGTGTCGGAACAATACCAGGCTCTTTGTCTCCATTACAGCCCATCTTATCGAACGATGGACTGTGGGCCTGCTTGTTCTTCACATGGCGTGCAAAGTGGCCACCTTTCGACGAGATTATATAGTCGCTGGCTGCGCACAGAGCCGTCTTTTTCGTATGGCGCCGATGTCCGCATGTGTGAGGACACTTGAGGAAGGGAGCTCTGGGATGCTTGATGTGGACTATGGCGTGTTCGTTCTCCTCCTTGTTTTTTGTATCTGAGTCCTCATCTCCCTGCATCTCCAGTTTCCTAATAGCACGCAGTACAAGCGGATTTCCGATGTAGTCCTTGTGGAGGGCCTGTTTGACGGCGTGGATTTCGTCAGATCGGACCTCTATACCCTGCCTTTTAAAATCTCTACAGTGATCATCACATTTTGGATGTATGGCCTCGTCTGTAACATGTGCCTCGAACTCGTTCCCTTCGGTGGCAAAGATATAATGACGCTCGTGCAGAAACCCTGTCTGTGCCGATACGATGATCGCATATATGAGGACATTTCCAAAAGCGGACGCTTGAGCGGAGGGGAGACGTTGGCATCCTGACTCAGAACCGGTGAGGAAAAAGAGCCCACAGTCGAGATCAAATACTTATACTTATAGTATGGACAGCCTTCTCGTTCTGATTCTCATCTTCTTCTTTCACGGGCTTCGAGCACAAAATTCTAATCATCTTCGGTGGCGTATGACCCAATGTTACTCGACAAGTTCTGAAGATCTTGCGTCATTCGATTTGTATTAAGCTCGCAGATCTCAGATTCGTAACAAACGACCAGGCCAGCTGTCTGATTGTCCTCATCAGCACCGGCAGGGAAGGCATGGATTCAGGATCGCTGCCGTCAGAGTCGTCAACGCACGGCGCGCCATTGATCAGGAGTGCTGCCTCGATATCTCAAAGTACCTGGGGATTGCCCACACAGTTGTTCTCAAGCACTTCACAGGTGATATAGATATATCGAACGCGGATGTTGCATTGGCCGTCTCAAAAGCGATATGTTGCATTAGGGTTGTGCCTTTCATGGAATATGGATCTGTAGCATCAGTTGAGCACTGCTCTGTACAGGTAAGCATGTTGTTTTGGTGCGGACCAATTACGCCGGTTTATACTACCGAGTCAAATAGACATTTAAGCCATCCTTATGTCGGACGAGAGAAAGCTTATTATGCGATTAAGTTTTCCAGGCACGATACCACACACCAAAATATACCATGAGTTCTGGTCACTTGATTGAAGTTGTGTTTGGAATTTGTGCAAACTACCTTTTCCTGGTCGGCTCTCGTTGGAGTACCTTGAGTCTTTCAACGTCCACGGAAGAAATGGATGATATACCCTCGCCACCTCATGGATCTTGTAGCTGCCTCTGACTGATTTCTGTCCTGGTTTGTGCGATCGCTTCTCGCATCGTAACAGATAATACCTCAAATGACACAGACCTTATCATTTATTGGTGTGGTCTAAGTAAGGATTGATACCCTCCGGCTCCAACTGCTGC
The DNA here is from genome assembly GCA_017657355.1 of Termitomyces sp. K1Ac. Lineage (NCBI taxonomy): Eukaryota > Fungi > Basidiomycota > Agaricomycetes > Agaricales > Lyophyllaceae > Termitomyces > Termitomyces sp. K1Ac. The sequence continues at coordinate 15,931 of JAGGAS010009466.1, read as the reverse complement.
TGTGGATTGAGTTTGTCCTTTGTCGCATTGGTGGTCTTGCTTTTCTACTGATCGTCTATGTACATGTTAGAATTCGTGTTGTGCGAACGACAAGGGGTGGTTCACTGAAGATCCGATCAATGCTACGTGTGCTCTTTCCAATTTCCCTCGCATCGTCTTGTGGCACTTACTTACTGTTTTCATAGGATGCAATGTTTTCACTTTTCTGTTTGAATACCTACTTGATGCATCCACTTGTGCGTATCGTTGTTCCCTCCACTGACAAACTATACAAGACGGTTGTCATAGATACAACCTTGTACTTACAGTCACATACATTCCGTATATCGCAGCGGAACTTCCGTCGAATCTGGTCCTCAAGGTGCGTATCGATTCATCGTTTGCATCAAGACATTTACATAACGTAGGCCCTACCCACAACGCTGACGTTATGGGAGGTCATTACCACCCTACAAGGTCCGCCGTTGCTGTCATACGAAGAGAACTTGTTGATCATCCTTAGTGGCGTTGTCACAACATATGTCTTGTATCTTTCCTTCTGGTATCCACGACGACAACTGTAGTCACGGTCTGCTTGCATTACTATGTATTTCCACCACCATCCTTCGGACATGATATTCTAGAATATCTGCTTTCTTCCCTACCGCCTCCCTTTCCGGCGCCTTCTCAGGCATCCTTGCCTACAGAATTATCGACATGGACGGTGTAGGAAATCGCCCGGATGGTAATGGATCTTCATCCTCGGAGGCCTTTTCACCGTCGTATTCAGCCTCTCATCGTTGTACACCCTTCCACATTCACCTGGACGTGCTCGATTCCTAAGTGAGAGGGAGAAATACTATGTCATCGCCCGACTGCGTGATGAGACCGGTGCCACCGGCGTTCACGATGAGGCAGACACGTTCAGTTGGCGCGAAATCTGGCAGGCGTTTACCCTTCCCCAGGTGTGAACGATTGCCGCGGCTTTCTTCTTTGACGGTAATGTTTTCTGTCAGCTTGTAACAGTCTTTGTTGATGGGATGTTCTGACTGACTCAACCCCGCTCTCAGGAACCTTAATAATGATGCTCTTGCTTAGTACGTTATCTCCATCCATTTGGCCAATGATATCCTGAATTCTGACCGTTTACACAGCTTCACGCTATCCATCATTTCCAGTCTGGGATATACCAACGTCAATGCTCAACTTTACAGCGTGCCACCTTGCGCCGCGGCTTTCGTCGGTGAGCCGCTATTTGTACACCCACGTCACTCGTCCGCTAATCCATGTAAAAGTTGCAATCGCTACATCTTCCCTTTCTGACTGTTTTCAAATGCCCACGGCGTCGTCACAATGTTCTCTGGCGTCCTTGCGACGATAGGCTTCGCTATGTTTTACGGTATGTCGAACGATGTCTAGCGTATCTGTCTGATCCTGCTTATATAGATCTGAGTCTCTTGGCGTCAAGTACGGCAATCTCTTCATGAGCATCACCGGTGCACACAAAGGCGCTCCCGCACTCTCCACGTGGAACACAAACAATACCGCACCTTATACCCGACGAGCCACGGTAATTGCAATTGGGTTCATCATGACCAAGTCAGGGGGGATCCTCGCGACGTGGCTCTTTGAGACGCTTTCTCCAGCTAAGGTAGCTACCCTCACCCTTCTGATTTCTCTGTTCTCATGATCATTTTTTTTGGCGATGAAAATCGTTTATCTAGCCTCGCAGAACAAAAAGAAGGCAGTGAATCGGGGTACCATCGCTCACGAGGACGAAGATCCAGCACTTGGAGATCGTTCTGCATGGTTTTTGTATAGCTTGTAATGTACATATGATGTATACAGACAGATATCCAACTTGATGTTCAATGCTACCAGGATGTGAGAAAGATATTGTGTGGCTCGAACCGACTACCTATTTTGCAAATAGACGAGATCGATATAGAGTAAAGAGTGGACTTCAGAGGTGTTATACAATCCTCGGGGCAGTATTAGAACATCAAGAGAACCGTAACAAACAAAATTCCGATTATGCCCGTATTCTCGACAAATTGATGCTCCCTAAAGGATTAAAAGTTCGCTTGCGAACCCTCGATACGCGAGGCCTGCAGTCGATACGCGAGGCCTGCAGAGACGAGGACAAGAGAGTTATGCCCTCGGCATGATACGGTACACAAGGCTATTGGGAGTGTTGTGCAACCAAAGGAGAAATGGAGCTATGGCCAACCTGAATGGAATCATATTCAAATCCACAGGAGAAGTAGCCCACATCTTGAGTAACGTTCGTTCACTAATCGTCTTCCGACATCCCGGGCTGATCGCAGTACTACTTACTTACAGTTGTTGGGTCGCGTAATGTTCGGAAAGTAATCTCAAACACGTATACACGGTGTGTCAACGACGTATCGATTGGCCGACACAAATATAGATGCTCTATGAGAGGACGAGGGTAGGGCGGGGCAACACGACAGCACAGGACATGGCGCGACGTGCCGTAGAGTAAAATACACGAATGCAATAGAAAGATGAGACGAAGATGGAATGCAAAATAGGTTGTCAGGGAGGTAATGACAAAGCGACAACAAGCAGGGGTAACAATCTTACACCATGGGGCCGTAAAACGACGTTCCGGGCCTGATGGTGAATGTGAAGAGATGGGCCATCATGCCGAAGAACATCATGACGAGGAGTCCCCCTGCGCACGACCAATAGTGTCACACGATCAAAATGTCGAAGAAGAGATACGCACACTCTGACCAAGCGAAAGCCTGTATTGTCACAATCCTGGAGCACTGGCTAAAGAAACGCTCCTCACCCCATCTCGTGCCGGCGAATGTAGTTTGAGGATCGCTGTCGCCGCAGTTGAATGCCCGGTATGGGCAGGATTGGAAGGTAACACCTGCGCCTACACCCCAAAACACAGCAGCTACAAGTACCCAAAATGTCATCACTAGGAACGCACTTTAAGTAGTTCTTCATGACGACGAAGGAAGTAAGTAACACGTACTGCCGACAGAAGCGTAGATATGGCCGATACACATGAGGAAGATCAAAATGATGCTAAAGAGAAGAATGCCGAGGACATGCTTAAATATCATGTTGCCATAGTGTGTAATATCATTGCCACCACGGTGAAGCTGCTGGGAGACGAGACCAAGCTCTACGGCGGCGATGCAGAACAAAAGGATCCAAGCGGCGGAGTAGATGGCACGTCTGGGGCTACGCCAGAAATTTCGAACGCTGACGATGGTCTCTTTCTCGACTTCCTTGTCTGTCTCCAATGATTAAAGAGGTTCAGCGTAACAGAGAAAGCGAAACATACTAGGCATCGTAGAGTCTTGGTATTGGGGTGCGATTGAGATTTGGTTTTTCGCAGACACAATGGTGAGAGAGGAGAATTGAGGAACAGTTTCGTCCTTTTATAAGTAGCGAAATCCGAGTTGTCTGTCCGATTGGACGGATCTATGTAAATTTGACCTAGACAGTGATATTTACATAGTCGACAAAAAGGAAATCGTAGTGAGCTGATGGTGCCACGACTTTGCATGGACCCTGGGTCGACCAGCAACATATAAGAGTAAGTGCGTATCCGTAGAATCAAGTCGAACTGTTCAAACTGAGAGGCTACTTAGAGCACGGTGCTTGGCGGTGCTGACTCTGAGCGAAACGAGCGTGGGATGCACACAGAAGCTGACGTCATCTGCGTAATGTATGTATTACATGCATAGGACGGCAAAGCGGGGCTCACTCACCATCGGCAGGCAAAGAGCAATGGTCACAAACGGAGATCTCGCATTTTTGAGTGGCGTTCACGTTGATGTCAACATGTCCGAGGCCAAGCACCTCTCAGTGATTCAAACGACGGGTACGATCAGGACAGGAATAAAATTAGCTCCGGATCTCATTCCAGTTCATGCTCGGGCTTGGAAAATCATGTCGACTTCTGGAGGAAAACGGAGCGGAAATAGAATTTCCGCTGAAACAAGGAGTCCTTCAGTACAAAATCCGAGGCAAAGGCAAAAAATTGTACATACCTTTCCGATAGGATTGATAGATCCTTAGAACTACATATAAATGCAAAGCCAGGATCGAACACGTTACCCTCTCTGCATTGTGATTCCTCGGGACCAGCTCCGAGATCGTTCCTGTCTTACGGGATTCGCGCTTTACCCAAACGCACTGTCCTCGCAATGCTCAAGAGCAGTTACCACAACTCACCCCGATGACGGGATATCGTAGCTAAAAGATCTATAAGTCCGGTGCCTCGCTTCTCAAACCTCGTGTCACACTTGGTCTTCGTACTCAGGTCGTTCTGAACATCTTGAATGAGATTACGTCCTGTCAAATGTTGGTATGGGTCCCTTGTCCTACGACACCTACAAAGGCGGATCTCGGGCATTGGTCGTGCAAGTAGGATCTCCGTTAGTATCTTCTCTTTTGTGCTAAAAGTCGCAATTCAGAACGAACGAGATGGTGAAGTGGTGTACAACACACACCCAATGCACAACCAGACATCCCATCCCAGAGGTCCCGTTGCAAGAGCGCGAAGACACCAACTGTTCAATACACACCAAAATGACTTCTTCATTACTGATCGATAGTGAGATTAACGTACTTGAAGCTGAACAGCGATTCCTTGTCCAATACGTCGACGAGTTGCAAGCCATAAGCCGCTACGAACCTCTTCACGACCGCCTCCATCTTCATTGCCGATAGAGGCGCAAGAGTTGATATTACTGAAGAGGGTTGTTGAGTCAGCCAGAGGATGAAAGTAATAGCGGCTTACGGATGTTGTCATTAGTACCAAAGCCTTTCGTCGCGTTCCTAATCTTCTCCGCGTCTGCGGCTGGGTTATATCCAGGTACAGTATGATCGGCGGAGATGAGGATATTCGGGACCTCCGTTCCCAGATAGGATAAAGGGCGAACAGGAAATGCCTGAGGTGCTCCAGGATATGTTGAGACATTTGGTAATGGAGGCAATTGTTGAGGATGTGGTGCAAGAAGTGCGGGATATGTCGAGACATTGAATGGTGAAGACGGTTGTTGAGAGTGAGGTGCAGGATATCCTGAATGAGATCCGGTATACGTTGTATTCATCTGCTGCCATTTTGTCGCGCTCATTGAAGAAACGAGAAATCTCCGCATAAAAGGCTAGTAGGCCATGAGAGGTTCTCACCAAACCATAAGTGATAGACAAGGCCTGGGCCCGTCCTTGCTGATGGGACCCAGGGGTACCGCATCGAGCTTCCAAGTGATGGAGTTGGCGAACATACCTACGCAAAGTCTAAGCAATACTAGTCTGAAAGAGTAGGCCGCGCCTTAGCCAGCGTCTGACCTGGAATAGAAAACATCGTCCGATTTTATCATGCGGCAGATGCGAGGGACGGGAATGGTTGAGCTTGCAAACACTAGATTGAGCGCGTTGACCTCCGCTTCACCATCACCACACGTCGCTTGGATCAATGATGACCGTCTTCAGCGTCAATCATTTCACGCAGCACCTTGGGTCTCTTTCTCTAGCCGTGGAGAATTCATCTCTCGTTCATTGATCTCCTGGTCATAAGATGCTGGACATCAGTCAGTATCCCAGAAGCCATAGCAGAAGCCAACTTTGTACTCAAGTCTCATCGCCATGCTCACCTCTGACGTTCTGCTGCGAGTGAAGGAAATCATGTCCAGCGCATCTGCAAAAAGCCCCAACAAGGTATAAATGAGCAATTTGAGATCGAGAAGCATTACGCCCAGCCTAGAATGGATGGTTGCAAGCGGGGCAAAGGGAAGTTTTGTCTACCATATGCGGTTATACATATAAGTGATATGATCGTGAGCATACTCCTGACTTAAAAGAGCGATTGCAAAAGAACTTTGATTTACAGGCTCGACGATCTAAACCATCCATTCGTTAGTTAGCTCGATATTGTGACTGATGGAAGCGTTCATTTCACACCTCTTGGCTACTACGCATACGCAGCCTGCGAGGCCCTCTTTGCGGCAACCCCTTCCTGAAGACAAACGTACACGTACAGTCCAGAATCGTTTTTGATCTATCAAGTCCCATCAATCAGTCAGCATCACTCTTCTCCCAAAAAGAAAAAGAACGGAAGACAGAAGACACTCACGTGAGTGAAACAACATCCGTTTGATAGAAAGCATTACAGCTTTCCCCCAATCTTCTTGCCCACCGCCGTCTTTGTGGTTTTCAAGCAGGGCAAGAGCAAGTCGAGCCTCAAAAGCGCAACATCGGACGACACGAGCTCTGTAAGATTGTACCGCACCAACCAATCACACGCGTCGAGGATACTGTCGTACCGCGTTAGCATACTGAGGACTTCGGAGAGTGCTCTGGAGGCGTGTGGGTGTGCGTTAACAAAGAGTCGAGAGAAAGAAGCACCACCCACCTGATGATCTTCCAATCTTCTCTCGCACACCCAGCTACCGTGGCATGGGTCCTTCCGGTGTTCACCCATGTCCCTGCCTTCTGGTGTATGCTGCGCTGGAAATACAACGTCCGTGAATCATCGCCGTCTGCCCCTGTTATACTACAAGCGCAGATGGCGAGATCGACGGGGCGGGGAGGTCGACCATGTTGAGGAAATCAATGAATTTATGGGGTTTTGTGCAGGGAAGGGAGATACATGAAGTCGTATGCTGCGGCGTGGGAGGGGTGGGAGGCGTGCTGCGAACCGATTGAAGGAAAGGAAAAGTATAAGTTATGGGAAAGGGGAAGGAAGGAGATGGAAGGACGAACCCGTGGCGTTGCAGGACGTTGAAGCTGTTCCACTCAAGCGTGACGAACGACCGTTCCCTGTTCTTCTTTGCATACCCCGCAAGGGCGTCATACACCACTTTCCCACCCTCCATCCTGGCCAATATACTCCCCCATAACGATCAACGGCCTGTTCGCCTTCAGAAATGCCTCCAACATCCGATACGGCCTGCACATCCCTATCAATTATGCGATGGGTGTGTAAGAGCATTTGAACTTGACGAGATGCATCCTAGGGAGGGTCAGTGGGGAAGAGAGGGAGGGGAGACGACGCACCTGAAGTAGAGAGGTGACGGAGGAATAGACGAAAGACGACGGTATACCTGTCAAGGTACATAGTAGAGTCTGTTAGTAGTACTGACAGACAAAAACGGACCTTGGGATGGTTGCACCAGCAGCGGAGAGCCTACACCCCATGACTGGCACATAACGGCGAATTTCCGAGAGACTCCACCAGACGAAGACGGGCCTAGGCACTATGTATCAGTACACACCAACCCACCATGCACACAGAGACCATTCCAAGTAGACCCGTCACTATAGACACATCCTTTCAAGATTGACATACAATCTTGCGATTCCAGATCACAGAATGCGGTGTCAAATGTTAAAGTAGTAGGACAGAAGCTGGGTGAGGTTCATTCAACGAGATGTGCTCACCATTGCACAGTAACCGGAAGTAGCACTTTGAGCACTTCTGAATTCATGGCGCGGAGCAACCGTACGTTGCACGTGCACAGCCGGTCCGATCCGGTCCGGAATACTTTTCACGGATCGTCAATCCGTCGGACCTTTGTTGTCGAACACTTGTCGAACACTTGTATAAGTAAGTTATTCACACTCGTACACGCACGTTCGCTGTTTTCCTCCTGAGAACGACGTATATCAATTCAGGTTCGGAAATAATGCATCGATAATGCCCGACACACACAATTCTCGTGGATACTTTGCGGGGACGTGCAGATCAAGCATCTAGTATTTTTCTGTGACGTCTTTTTTCTGATTACAAGTCTTTCTCTTTTGTGGAGATTCGAAAAATGTTTCCAGGCTCTCTTTCGTATTATCCAGTATATCGGTTGGTACATTACTCGTTACAGCGCGATAACATTGATCTCATCAATCTTTTGCCCTGCAGGTAACAGGTAACGAGTGTTCATGTTCTCGAAACATGGGTACATGAAACACGAGCCTCCTGTCTAGCTTCGACTCATACGCATATAACTTGTCGCTGCGCGAACAATCAAGCCCATTCTGTCATGTTCTCACGTCAAGTAAAGCTTAAGTAGTGTTCGACGATTGGTTGGTATGGAGCTTTCGGATCTCAAACACCCGGTTTCTTCCTCACGCATCATGAACGCGTGTTTTGTCTTTACAAGGTCTTCTCTGTCTTTGTTTTATTCTTTTTTTCATTGTCTTAATGAAGAGGTCTGCACTTTTGGCAAGAAGAATGTCTTTCCCTCTAATCTCTCAAGCTTTACCAGATTCTAACGCTAGCAGCGGTCTTGGCTTGTTCTGGGCTGCAACAACGTCATTATGACGAAGCGGTCGGTTTAACTTTTGGAGCTGTAAAGGCGTCATTTCGAGAAACTCAGAAAGCTAATAGAGCGGTTGTCCAATATGGATTTACTCAAGTTCCCCGCTATCCCCATATACAGTCCGCACACAGTATTTTGATCCAGATGAAAATTATCAGTCGAGGTATGGATAGAGGGCCTGGCAGGTCTGCGCAGTACTAACGAAATAGACAAAGACACGGACTGCTCGCGCTCACTCATTCCAATCATCGATCTTCCCTCCTGCTACATTCTTATCTTCCCGGTAATACCCATGTGTCTTGGGAGATGTTCTGCAAACGTGCGGGGATCTACAATCATCTGAGAATCAGCGTGGCATCCAGGACGAGCGGCGACCTCACATTTGTCTATCCGAATAGAAGGGGCGGCCATGGACTGAGGACATATGTAATCGGCACAATTTCTGAGATCGAAGGAAACAATGAAAGATTATAAACTGAGGATTCGGGCGAATGCATTTCAGAATCTCTTGATTCGCTTCCTCAGTTCAATGCATCGACGCTCTGAACCTCAGAATGATGCATTACAGAGACTCTTTCCTCAGCAGCCCAGCCCTCTACGTCTTGCTGACTCGTTCACTCACGGATCGAGTGGAAGGGTGCCCTCCATAGCGTACTATGCGACTCGTTCCGTCGGATTCCATCCATATAGGCCCGTGCGCAGTCATGTGCGCGCGTTGATCGAGGTACGTATAAAAGTTCACATTAGACGTTCTATCTATTAACGAAATCTTCTGCTAGAAATTGCTCAATAGCGATTGTGAAGTGCAGAATGAAACTGCGGAGATTGTGGTCGACGAAGTTGATCTAGTCACAACCAATTTTCGTAAGCAGTCATCCTTTCTCCACGTCTCGTAACTCCGAAATGACTGTTTATCACAAAGAGCGACTTTTTATGTGACGGTTCATTATTCTTGGACATTGTAATCATCAAATTCATACCCGTCAAACAGAGTCAGTTGTCTTTTGTATCTCACTGTAAAAGAAATAAGACTCTTCCTGGCGTTACCTGTGAACAAAGAGAATTTTCATCCGTCATAGAGATCAACAACCATTGTATTTGAGTGCAACAGATCAACGATAGAATAGATCTGTGCACAACTTAATTTCTTAACGAATATCAAACAGGATCGAAAGACGGCTCATAAATGGTGCTGATGCCACATGGTGAAGGTGTGTATGCATTTGAAGTGTCGAACATGATGACCACAACCTTCATGATTGCCTCCGAACTCCTTCACAGCCAAAGGTGAGTCCGGGTCTTACTCATAATGCCTGACCACCCTCCTTATATGGCGACCCTATGCAGCATTAGGAATCCTCACCGCATGATCCGTAACTCACTATGCTCCGTCTATCACCCCAGTGTTCGAGACTCATTGTCCAATGTTGCAGTCAAGTCTCGGTGCCCTGTCAGTGTGTTCGGATGTCACACTTCCAGAGTTCTAAAATCTCACATGATTCTTGTGCCACATCTCCGTAATTCTTGCTCTTAAGATTGATCTCATTCGACAGCTTATCTTAATCAGGAGGATAACGTTGTAGTAGCGTGCGAGGAGTTCCTGTGAAGACGAAGACAATGAGAGCCCGGATAGTCTTCGATGTTAAGATAGTGTGCTCCCGCTGTCAACAAGTTTGACGGATCTGCAGTGAAAACTCAGAGCGGTGGTGGTAGTCGTTGCATTTCAAGTGGGACGTCGAACTTGAGGATACAGATATAAAAGTTACAGGATAACAGGTTTTGTTTAACGTTTCTTTAGATATCCACACGTGGTCGTGCTGACTGATTGAGAGCGTTGAGAAAGTTGAAAGAGAGCTGTATGACGGGAAACAAGTCTGATAGACATATAGATTACAACATCACTATGACGATGAGCTGACGCTTTTTGTATTATGTACAGCCAGAGGCAAAGGAGATGACGACTAGCATCCGCTTGGAAATAGGAAGTACGGGATCTAGGATTCGGTAGCAGGAAGGATATTCGATTGTAGTTCAACAGCGGTCTGGAGCACATACAAAGCGAAGTGATGATGTTGCCAGCATTGGTGTGGAAAAAGGGTACAACAGATACAATCCAAATAAGATCATTGCCCTGGGCGAGAAATCGGAGGTTGTCAGAGCCATCCCCAACAGAGCAAAGGTAGTGGACAAAGATGAGACAGCAGCCATTTTGCGTGGCGCGTGTAGGATTCAAGAGTACGGAGTACGAATAAGCTCTGGCCCCTTCAAGAAAGGCCGGAAAGGATTTCATTAGGAAGGCCCAGGTAGATGTGGTGTACCTTACGCATGATCATGATCAACGCTCATGAGTAAAGCGTACCAAAATGGGTTTCAGCCGACGTACTTTAAATCAAATACATCACAGTTCCTTCAAAGATTTGATTCGGACTTGTTTGCCAGGGGAGTGGAACGTCGACCGAGGAGTTTTTTTTTGGTGAAAGTTTCAATATTAATTCGGTTGATCTTTTCATAAGCCATGATTCCCAGTGAAAATCGCGTCGCGCCGGATCAAGCCAAAATGAGCAAAATCATGCTCACCAAAAGACGTTAGATTTGGCACGACCTCACTCTGCGGGGCTCGAAAATTTGGACTGTTATTTCGCAAAAACGAGCAGTATCTAGCTGTATCGCACATCTAGGATAATTTTCAATTTCGCTCGATTGATGGACTCCTTTCCATTCAGCACCATTTGGCTCGATTACAAAAACATCTTTACTTTTACATAGCACGACAGAAAAATACAAAGTCCCACCACCGAAGTGTCCCCGGAAAAAGAGTAGAAACTTGTACTGGCAATACGTTCGGTCTTTCATATGCTCGTTATTCGAATGGTTTTGCCTCGGGACGCTGAAATGGATGTCACGTTAGTTGAAGGCAGCAAAGGATCCAAGGTGTGTACTCACAACTTTTGCCCGAGCATCATATACCTGATGCAAAAGAATTCAATTTAGTGAATGTACATCGAGGAATCGAAGGAAAGACTCACCTTGTTCGCTCCCGAAGCAACAACTGAGCTCCAGTAGATCGCAAACTCATCTTCGCATCCATCAGGATGTGAAGCAATCCATTCTCGCTTACAAAGGCTCCTGCCAGTGCCGAAGTGCATCAGAGGACACCGAAGCACAGATAATGAATCAGAACTCACTTTCCATTCATCCCTCTCCCTGCGCTAGCCTTTTTACTCTTCTTTGTCGGTGGTCCTGGACGAAGGGTTCCATTTGAGCACAAGGGTGTCACGACGGAAGGCCTGGGTGGCTCGCCAGTACCCGGGACAGTTGGAATTTTGTCAAGGGGTGTAGGTTCAACTGGACCAAGTTGAAGTACATCGCGGACAGTCGATAGCGATAGGTTGTCATTGGTGGAGCTATTGACGATGGGGCTATTGACGATGGGGCTATTAATGATGGGGCTATTGTCGATGGAAACTGATTGCGATGATGTAGTCGTGTTGATGTTTGAACAGGAGGACGTGGCAACAAGAGGTATGGGCCGCTCACCGCCACTCAGAGTTGTTGGTACAGGCGAAGGGGCCGGTACAGCTGGACAATTGGATATATTGTAGTCAGCCAAATTGCCGGAACTGGTGTTGTCAACGGTATTTGATATAAGAGCAGGTTGCGATGTTGGTTGAGAATCGGAGACAGTTGATTTTGTCAAGACTGGTAGTAAAAGGCTGAAGAAAAAGTGAGTTTCGGTGAATGGCAACATGATAGGAGCTTGCCTAGTTTCTACTCCGAGAGTTTCATCAGAAGAACTGGAGAATGTTAGATTAGTCAGGGAAGTGGAGATTTAACGGACACTTTCCTGTTATTGGTAGAGGACTCGGATGTAAGACTGGTATTTTGAGAGCTGGAGCGCCTATGAGTTAGGAATCTAGTGATCGCAAAAATTAACCTTGGCCCGTTGATGATGGGATTAATGACTGACGCAATGCTTGAAACAAGGATAGAAGTTTTGTTCGAAGTAGAAGGAGGCATTGTGAGTCTTGTAATGTCTTCTGGACTCGAAAATACAGTAGCCCTAAGAAAGTGTCAGTCAGAGTCTCGTGTAGTAGATCTTGCAAGTCCTTACAGAGGACTCACAACCTATGAATCGATTGAGTGAACTGCAAAGAAAAGTAAAAGGGATAGAACTAACCTGCAACGGCACGATGTTCTCCTTCTCAGAGGATATGATGATGGTTGCAGCAGGCTCGAGTACAACATCAGTATGATCGGACTTGATTCTTTTCATTGCAGGCTCCTTGGAGGATGTCGGTGGTATTGACTTAGTCCGTTTGAGAAGATCCCGCCGATTCTCTGTAAGGGCTTCACTCTTGACCTTTGTGGGATGTCCGATGTGCTTGCCGTACCATGAAGAGTAGTTTTCCGTTGCAACCATATGCGCCTTCCAGTTGTTGACACCATATGATAGCTGTGGAAACTGTGAACACATGTTACCTGATAAGATCCTTAATTTCCTGATGCGACTCAGACATGTTGTGTTGATGCTGTAGAAATTGCTTGGAGAGACTTTTGATTTGTGCTGATACTTGCGATAGAGCAATCCAGATATCCGTATTTGAATGAGAAAAGAGTGATTGCTGAAAAGACTGGAGGGACAAACATGTAATTTAATGAATCAAGAAGTACTACAATAGACTTACGTTTAGTCCAGGCTGAGAATTACTGACCAAAGCTGTATTCGCTTGTACAAATAGTGGCAAGCCTCGATTTTGATTAAACAAGGTTGAACTCGTACCTCCGAGGATATATTGAGCCTCAGGTGAGCATGAAGTGTTTCCTGAGCTAGAAGAGGAGTGCTGGAAGCTAGGAGAGTCGCTAAACATCTCCTCAATCTCCTTTGAGCTGTAGGCAAAGTGTATCAAAAGACGACGAGTGAGACAAGTTGTGGAAGTGGCGTAATAGTTATAATTATTTGTTTAGCAGCAAAACAAATAAGTGCCGCTATAGTGCTGCTACCTGGACGTACAAGAAATAAAGAGGCTCAGAATATAACACAAGGATTGTACAGGGAAAAGAGAACATATAGTACACAAGGCTGGTCACACAAGGCTGGTCAAGATGCAAAAATACAGAAAGCGATGCAAGACTTGTTCAAGACTATGACCCATCTGAACTTCTCTACTTCTTCTGCACGACCTTCGACAAATCATTAGGTTCATCAACAAGGGTACGATCTGCATCATCATTGTCGCTGGCCAAGCTATCCTTGCCCTGCTAGGAAAATTATTCTTCATAGATGTTGCAATAGAATATGTCAAACCGTCATGATAGGGCCCAAAACAAGGTATACAAGTCTCCGACCATCAGGCATATACTTGATGTGGCGAATAGGGTATTGGGAAGGTGGAGTATATGTACTTTCAGTATTTGAATGTAAACTTCTAGAGCCAGTCATGCATTTTCGAGCGAGACCCAAAAACAGAAGCTATAGCTGAAGGTACCGGAGATGCTGGAGTTCCTCAAAGATTGTCTTGTATGCGATGTTTCCACTGCTGATTAGAGTAACATGGTCAAGATTTTTGATGTCCTCGAGAGTCATAGGTATGGTGAGCAAAAATCGACAGTTGTGCAATGTAATCAGGTTGCGGTTGGTGTCAAATTGCGTTGTTTGTCCCAAAGTCATAAAAAAACAAAGTTGTCATTGAAGCGTGCTCAATTAATCTTTTCTATTCATCTTCATCCTCTTGTATATCCTCAACTACTCCGGCCATTATGCTGATGTCTAGATCAGGTTTTTCAACTACAAATACTCGACCCTCCCAATTTTCGCCCAATAAATCAGTGGAGTGTGGAACAACAGCAACCACAGCAAGGATTGCCCAAACATCAACATCAACAAGACCGTCATCTCCTTGATGCCTGCAAGACCATAGAGTACCAGCTGAGAGTGACATAAGCTCAGGATCAGGGCGGGTGTAAAGAGATATTGCTGCCAAGAATCGGACAACACCCTGTGCGATTTCACTCTAAAAATAGTAATGTACGTCGCCAAATTCAATTTGATTCTTGTACTCAAGCTGAGTCTTCTATTAAGTTTCAATAGAATTGTATCAAGCAATTAGCAACATACCTTGACACGCCGTGCTATCCGACATCTTTCTAATGGTTTCAGACCCTCCTTCCACAGGGACCGTGCAATTTGGCCACCATACTTTTGAGGTAGTCAAAGGCGTGCCCACCGCACCACTGAAGGTCTAAAATCATAAGGAATGTTATCAGGTCCACATAGATTGTCATTCTCCAGATATTCCCAAAATGCATTGGTTTCTGCTTCCGTCATCCCTCGTTGACAAGTGTCAACAGCTCGAAGTAACACATAGCCATCACCAACATCCTTGGCACCTTGAGGGAGATGAATTTGATTGCCAGAAAGTGGGTCGAGCTCAGGAAATGTAGCCTTCAAGCAGATGACTTCAGCACGTTCCACGGCACGGCGAGATAGATTAGCATAAGGGTTTGAGTCTTGCTTGATCTCACCAGTCAGGCTACCAATTTGTCGCTCCATTGTCCACTGTGAAGAGACAATACCAGGTCCAATGCGTAGAATTTCAGTCAGAAGATGTGTCAATGTGTGAACAATAGGCCGCACAAAGTGGATTCTATCAGCTCTGCGCTGGACATAGAGTGCTTCAAATTCTGCAATGCACTCAATCAGATATGTATGAGCAGCAACAAGCTGAGTTGTAGAGTGTATCCGTCGTTGATAAATGAAACGAACACCAGCAACCATCTTGCAGAATGAACGCCAGAATGGAAGGGGAAGAACACCATATAGCAAGCCAGGAGCTAGTCCGAATATATATAAGAGATATTCCCAAGCCTTGTAGCCACTGTTAATTTTTTCGGCAGGGTTCCGTGGAGGTCAATCAAATGATCCTGGAAGATAGGGTGTGCATCGAGCAACATCTTTCCCATGAGTATCCCAGATATCTCCTTGCAAGACAGCCCATGGCCACTCTGCAACCATGTCAGTTGTACGTGCACAGTCCAACTTTCCTCTCCATAATCCCAGAAGGAGGTCCGCAAGATTCAAGATCAGATGCATGATATCGCCAGGAAACATGTTTGGAATTCCGAGATATGTTCCATGAGGTAGGCCACTAAAGATACTCGGCTTACAGATACCAGTCTCACAGCGTTGAAATTCATATTCCCGTTGTGTTCTTGCTTTGACAACAAGCTTTAAACTGCGTTCATAGTGTGCTTGATCGATTGGACGGACAATATGTGGAGGAATGTCATTGTAATCGCAACCAGAAACAGTGTAACTATTGGGTTTTGATAGAACAGGATAGTACATTGGTGCACCTGGTTTATGGCGCCCGGGTAGACCCCACCAGAGGCGGCAGCCATATTTTCCAGAGTGTCCGACAAGTCCGTTCAGGTAAACCATGCCTGGTCCATCGGCTGTTGCGAGGGCAATGTAGAGTTTTGAACTGACAGTTTCTTGACGAGATGCATCCCAAACTTTTAGTCCACCAGCCTTGTTGATAGCAGCTACATGATGGAGACCAACTATGAGGTAAGACTCGACAATCTTGATTTTAAATGGTCCAGGCATAATACCACCAGGAATTACATAGCGCTTGGTGTACCAAAGC
>JAGGAS010009465.1:0-11932 GCA_017657355.1 Termitomyces sp. K1Ac | reverse complement strand
CTGTCTATCCACGAATTTACCCAGAAATTATCGGAGTCATATTACGAATCATTACAAAGTCGTGCGAGTTGGACGTCGATCTCCATGTGTATCAACAAGGTAGAATATGTACGTAGACAAGAAAAAGAGAATAGACATGCCAATCATACAATCACAACTTCATTCACCTTCCTCCGCTTCGCAGCAGGGCCCTCGTCATCGGAATCGTCGATAATAACGATGGGACTCCCTGGGTCAGCTGGTGGCTCTCCACTAACGTCCATTGGCACAGGATCGGGTACTGAGACAGTCACGGGCAAGGGTGGCGGGGGAGATGGCCCTCCAGGGGCAGCAGGAGCGGTGAGAGGTTTGCGTTCAAGAGGGGCAGTTGTTAATGGGGCTCCCAGAGAATTTCCTGCAGCCTTCTTGCTGACCCCTTTCATTCGCTTGACCTTGTTTCGTCCCTTCGCTCTCCGTTGCTTTAGGACTTTGACCATATGGTCCTTGAGAACCTGCAAAGCCGCAACCATTCCCATCTTCTCCAGGCCCTCGAGGGTCTCCTTTGTAAGTTCACCGAACACATCAGGGTCTAGGATGAGGGTCCTTTCGTGAAGGATCATGTACCCTTCTTTCGCGGAATTGTGAGGATGTGACGGTGAATAGTCCGAATGCGTTGGGGGGATAGGCCCTAGTACAATAGGGAGATTAACATCTGGGACAATCTGAGCAGAAGGCTTCGCTGGTTGTGGTGCAAGCGATGGTGGCGATTGTGCAATCGATACGGAAGGGGTAATCGATGAAGAGGGCACAGGGGGCGGCGGTAAGATAGAGGTAGAGGTAGTTGTGGCGGTGGAGGCGGGAGTGGTGGTATGAGGAGTTCCATTTATATTCGACATCGGATGCATAGTCCAGGCTGCATAAGGGTTGGAGGCACTTGTAGGTGTACCTGTGTAGCCAGAAGTAGCAGTGGAAGGTTGCGATATGGTCGTCGTGTGGGCATGAGGAGTGGGGTATGCAAACACCCCCGTTGTGGCGGGAGTTGTAGAAGTGGTCTTACCAGGAGTCGGTGATGTGGTGACACCCGCCGACGGAGTCGGCGTCGGAGTTGCTGCCAAGGGTGGTGAACTTTTTATGGGAAGAGGAGTAGATGTCAGTGGCGGCGGTAGTGTACCTTTGAGGTCGCCTTTGACGCTTCTCTTCAAGGCAGGTTCCAAGACGGCGTTTTTGTCTTTCTTCCGACTTCGAACTTGACTCTCAGAACCCTGGGAGCCACCGACGGCTGCTGCTTGTGAAATCTTAGTTTCTTGTTCCTCCAAAGACTGTGAATGGTGCGGGTCGAGTTTCCAGAAAAACCCCTTCCCTCTATCGCCTCCGCACCGTTCCAGCTTTTGGAAGGCTTTACTCGACGATAAATTATGGCGAACAGAACTCTGTTGTAGGCAGGCGATTAGTGGCGTAATTTGGGCTGCAAATAGAGAACCGACCATCCAAGACGCATCTGAATACCGATAGTAGTCGTGTGTATTCATGATCCATGAACATATCTCCTGCAGCGTAGCCTTCTCGCCGATAGATTTGATAGCCCTGTAGATGAGCTGGGCATAGGTATAAGGAGGTTTTGGAGGCATGTCCTCGGGTTTGGGCTTCGAAATTACCGGTGGTTCCACATCTCCTTTTTTCCGTTTCTTGGTAGCGGCCTTGTTGGATTTGCCGATTGAATTTGAATTAGGAAGTTTGTGCAGTTGTGGTGATGGGAGTAGTGGACGTGGCTTGGAAGGCGGCGGAGATGTGACATCAATCTGAGGTTCTGGTGAAGGCGGTGGAAGCTTAGCCTTGGTTGGTGGCGGTGGAGTGTGGGACGGCTGGGACGACGGAGGAGATATTGAAGTAATGTCTACAGAGGGCGAGCGCTGTCTATCTCGAGAAGACTGAGAACTTGGAGAGGGAGTGTCCTCCGGGGGAGGCGGGGGAGGGAGGACAAAGTGGAACGTGCGTGATGCAATCTGAATTTGGGATCTATAATAGGAAGAAGCAGACGATGAATGGGAGAACACGACATGCAGGCAAAGGCTACTCACCGCTCCCCGAGCGGCGCACGTGTCCCACTCCCAGACCACACTCCGTCTACCCATGCTCCGTTGCGACCGATGACGACAAGCACAAACCGGTCATCGTCCTGGTCATACTCTATCTTCGCGTGTAGACGTGAGACACTCTTGAGGGCGCCAAGATCCACATCAACCTGCACAGGCTCGGCGGTAGACGACGTGGCAGCGTTCAGGTTAGGAGCACATCTGCGTCCGATAGTGACAGAGAGGGTTTGGATGTAAAAGGTGAAATGAGGAAAGACCAGGGAATAATAAGCCGAAATCTTGTCCTGAGGAGGAGATGTGGGCTCTTGCTTGTTGTTGAGGGATTCGATGGGGGATGTAGAGCGAGACCGGGTATCCATGCAGGGCAGCGAGGCGTCGACGAGCTCAAGAGAGGTTCGTTCAAGGTCAACTAGCCGTACAATTGCCAACTCCGTCAGGCCACGTGATGATCGGATTTATCCAGTAATCATTTAAATTTAAATACTTTATTCTTCTCCCTGAGGCCATGGCCACTGCTGAAGTTACAATCGACGCTGCCAAGGACACCGTCAAAAAACTCGCAGACAAGGACGCGAACACTACAGACTCTGACGTCCGTTATCTGGCTTATGGCGCGCGTCTACGGACTCTCATCCGCGCGGGTACTCGGTACATCGCATATGTAGGTCCCCAATATTCTACTTGTTGTCCCGACTCTCAACGGAACCCTCAGACAAGTGACATTGGCGAGGCCTTCCGTCCCGTCGTGCCCCCGTGGGTTGTGACCGCCGCATATGGTGTTTCGTGGCTTTATCTCGCAGGGTAAGCATCACTCGATCAGAACATTTTAAATAATTATCTCACTGGATTTCACAGTGATGTAGGATACGAATCCTACAAAGCTCACCGTCGTGGCCCGTCTCCGATAGAAGCAGCCAACTTCTCTGAACCCACACGCATTGGAATTATAGCCGTGCAACGCGCGACCTTCCAATCCATAGCATCTATGTTTGTCTTCTCACTGACGTAAACGCTCGGCTTGATGGACTGACATCGGCTTCACAGGGCCCTCCCCGCATTGACAATACACACCGCTGTCGCACAGGCAAAGAAGGCATTCAAGAACGTCCAGAACGTTCGTGTTAGAACATGGGGTCCAACTGCCACTGGCTTGGCAATCGTCCCCATTCTACCTTTCCTATACGATCATCCTGTTGAACAGGCTACCGAGCGTGTATTTGACTGGATTCGAGATAAGATCATAGAATCTAACAAGAGATTTCAAGAGATTCCCAAGAGCAAGACGGAATTATAATACTTGCTCTGCTTAATATCCGGTTAGTCCCAAGTTGAACTTGGCATCATCATCTAGGTGGATGGCATTATTCAGATAGAATACACTTGGATTGCGTCGTAATGCACATTATATACTTATGTCTATATCTTATTGCAGACAATCGAATTCCCAAAATAGATGCAAAAAAAGTATGATAGCGAAAGTAGATATGACAAACAAGTCCTACAGAGTTGTCTTCCCCAGAGCTAGTGGGATTGAGCTGATGCTGCTTGGCGGGATCAGCCCCACCTCAGTTACAACGGCCGTTATAGACGAAGGTGGCGTCAAATCATACAGCGGATTCAGGATGTCAAGATTAGTTGTTGCAGGGAGAATTTGTGGACGTTTGGGAGGTGTTGAGAAACGTGCCGGAGCTAACGCATCTGAGTAAAGGAAAGAAGCATGCAATAATATGATCCTCACCAAGTTCGTTCTTGCCGAAGCCATCCAACATGACCCCATCGCTGAACTTGTACGTCTCGCAGCAGACCATGACAGGAACAGAGTGTGTCTTTGCAATCATCGCCACAAGTGCTGTTCCGGCGCGTGAATATACCGCACCATTCGTACTCAGCGAATGAGCACCGATGAGTACGGTGGTGACTTGTGTCATAAGTGACGGCAGAGCAGGAAGTAGCGCGTATGTGCAAGGTATCGGTGGATGCACCTTTGTAAGATTTCTGAGCAGTGCTTTGCCTGAGAGTCGATTAGTAGACGAAGCAGGCATGAACATGTTCATACCTTCTAGGAGTGGGCGTGAGTCAACTACAATGACAGAGAAACGTTTTCCCTCTTCGTGTGCATTCAAAAGAATTTTTTCCACGATTGAGGATCTAACCATTGCAATCAACAACTATGAGCATGACAATTAATTATATCAACAAACCTTGCATAGGTGAGAATGACATCGCCATCGTTGATTTTCTTGCCTGCAAGCTCTTGAATGACTTCATCTGCGATGATAATCCTATCTCGAATGTAGTTGTCTATTTTATGACACAGAGCGTCTTTCGCCTAGAATCACGAGTTGATTCAGCCGAGTCGAAATTAACATCAAATGGACATTGACACACGTCTTGTTCAATCATGTCGATGTCTGATGAACCACATATACGGAACTCCGAGAAAAGAAGACCAAGACGAATGATAGCTGGATGAATGTCGCCCTTTATAGCGTGGCCGATTGGTTTCGGCAGTCCAAAATGTGAAAATATCTGCAAGCCCCGCGAAACTACCGCATGATCATCTGCGACCGCGGCAGAGCTGGTTCCCGCCTCCTTCGCCTGCAAAGATTTCGAAGCTCCACTCCCACTAGCATCTCCGGATTTTTTCTGTGGTACAACCGGAGTTTTCGGTGGCTTTGATTGATTTGACTCTTTTGCAGCAGTGGGACCACCCAGTGCAGCTTTCTGAGCTAGTTTCGCGGCACGTTGTCTCTCCTGAAGTTCTCGCCGTTCAGCTTTAGTCATGGACTTTTGAGAGGGCTGCGAAGTGGGTTTGGCATCTGGTGTGCCATCGGCTTTCGTTGGAACAGGCATTCACGACGATCGGAGAGTATTGTCTTGAGATCGGATGCGTATCAGAGTAGAACAAATAGCTAGGAAAATTGCAGGAAGCTTGGGTCGTCTTGTTCGTCTCCTCTTGTGGTTTCAGGGTCCAACTTCTTCGAGTCAGGTCCCTAGTGACATATGGTCACGTGTTTTCGTTACTTGTCACCCCGGCAAGCAAGGGCTCGGACAGGCTTACTGTCGACTACAACGAGAGTTGAGACCACGACGGCGACGACGACTCACGACTATTCTCACCTTTCCCTTTTTTGACTGTTAATTATGGCAAGCTTGAGCATCTTTTCACTGCAGGTATAATAACCGCTGACACATCGTTCAGGGTGTCCCCGCTCTTTTTCGTTGGCTTAGCAAAAAATACCCTAAAATCAGTCCGTTTATCCAAATGCTATATCTATACGCTTGTCTGATCGACCTCTTTCTTTTTCAGTCTATCCCGTTGTAGAGGAGGAAGAAGAGAAGTTTACAGATGAGAACGGCGACTCGATTTCAATTCCAACCAACATAACGGAGCCTAACCCCAACGGAGTGGAGTTCGACAACCTATATCTTGACATGAATGGAATTGTGTGTACCAGTGCCTCCAGAGTTTTGTTTTCCAGCTGACGTGGTTAGGTCCACCCTTGTACACATCCGGAAGGAAAGGTGAGACGCATGCTGATTTCGGTCCAACTTTCCTCACTCATTTGTTTCAGCCCGCTCCCGAAACGGAGGAGGAGATGATGGTGGAGATTTTCAAGTACACTGAACGGGTGGTCAACATGGTACGACCACGGAGACTATTGTTCATGGCTATCGGTGAGTTAGCATTTCCGGCTCCCGTTTTGTTGGTTTCAAACAATTCTTCTTAGATGGTGTTGCTCCTCGAGCGAAGATGAACCAACAGCGCTCTCGACGTTTCCGTTCTTCTCAGGAGGCGAAAGAAAAGGAAGAAGCACGGAAAGAGTCTGTTGCGCTTTGGGAAGGTTCGTATGCCCAACTTCAGTCTCTCTGTACGTTCTTAACCTTTCGTTCTCTATCTAGCGATGGGGAAGGAAGTGAGTGAAGAGGAAAAGAACAAAGTCTCATGGGACTCGAATGCTATCACACCAGGGACCCCATTCATGACTTTGCTCGCCACGTCTCTTCGCTATTGGGTGGTTAAAAAGATGAATACTGATCCTGGTTGGAAGACCGTGAGATTCACACTAATTGCTTCGTGATGATATCTGTTCTTATCCTTTTTCACAGATGCAGGTAATCATCTCTGACGCTAGCGTTCCTGGGGAAGGTGAACATAAGATTATGGATTTCATCAGACGTCAGCGTGTGAATCATGGATACGACCCCAACACTCGTCACGTAATTTATGGCCTGGTGTGTACTCTTGGCCCCTTTTGACACCCATAACCCTAACAATTCTAAACAGGATGCTGATCTCATTATGTTGGCGTTGGCAACACATGAACCTAATTTTAGGGTTCTTCGAGAGGATGTCTTTGCCAATGATACTAGCCCTAATGCTTGTCGACTCTGTGGCCAAGAAGGCCATTATGCTGCTCAATGTACTGGCACAAAAGCTGACATACAGAAAAAGCCTCCACCGGCTCAAAAGCCGTTCATCTTCCTTGATGTTGCTATTCTACGCGAATACCTGGAAGTTGAACTCAACATCTCTCAGTCTGCAATACCGTTCTCATTGGAGCAAGCAATTGATGACTGGGTGCTTTTGATCTTCTTCGTTGGCAATGATTTCCTCCCCCATCTTCCTTCCCTTGAAATCCGCGAAGGCGCTATCGACACGTTGCTTAAGATATGGAAACAAGAACTTCCCAGGATGGGTGGATATCTGACATCACACGGTCGGCTTGAGCTGGAGAGAGCACAAATTATTCTTGAAGGTTTAGCTAAAAGAGAAGATGAAATCTTTCGAAAGCGGCGTGAAGGTCTGTCTTGCTCTTGTTCATGTCTATCTTTGTTTCTGGTCTTTTTCTTTCTTCTCAATATAAGATTCACCATTGACACGATTATTTTCTTTGTTGGTTGTAGCTGAAGAGCGACAGGATCAGAATGCGAAGCGGCGTAAGTTGGAACAGCAAAATAGTAAATCTGGTTTTACTACTGGCCCTTCGCCCACTTTGGGCTTGACTGTAAACTCTACAAATCCATCATCTTCTGCCCTATCCGCCCACCCCTCCCTTCCCCAACGTCCCACCTATGATTTTGCTGCGACCGCAGATTCAATCGGTTTTGGTGCTACACAGACTACTCAGTCAATCCAAAATGTTCCTACAGCTGCACAGGCATTGGCTGGATCTAATCGTGATGTAGTAGCGAATCGACGTGCGATCCGCATGGCGAATTTGAGTGCTGCCGAAGTCTTGAAGGCAGAATTGTCTGGGCTTGTTCCTGTAAAATCTCTCCCTGCCAAACCTCCTACTCCCACCAAACCTGTTGTACCTGTTGCAACTCTTGAAGCTGCACCTATGAGCTCCACCCCCGTTGTCCCAACCATCAATCCTGTCACGCCGCATGTTGATGAAGATGAGGAAGTTCCTGGCTTTGGAAACCATCACAGTTTTATTCCTCCTAAGCCCATTTCAAATGATGATGCAATCGTCGTAGATTCGAAAGATGGAGATATAGATGTGGACAGAGAGTCTGATCTTGATACTTCGAATAAAACGAGTGGTGACTCGGATCATGTTGCGGGTATGAAGCGGAAATTTGAGGAGGGTCCTGCTGCTCCAGATGAGACGGCGGACGATATCGTCACCGTCGAAGAAGACGACGACGTTCCGGTTGATGCATCATCCGGTGTTCCAGCTTTGAAGGTGAACGCAGATGGGACAGTAGAACAAGAGGATACAGTCAAGTACGTCAATTGCTTTGAATCATCAATCGAGCGATCATTAACTCATCTCTTCAAGACTATGGGAGCCGGGATATAAGGAGCGTTACTACAGACAGAAGTTTGGAGTCGAACTCACGGATACAGAGTTTAGAAAAGGGTGCGTTTCAGCAGCTAGTTCATATTGAGGCTTATTGATTCTCCTCGTCTCTTGCAGTGTTACTAAGGCTTATGTTGAAGGCTTATCGTGGGTTCTTCAATATTATTACCAAGGTGTAAGTTCACTCGCATTGATGATTTCATCATCTGATTGCGTTTGCAGACGCCGTCGTGGCAATGGTACTATCCCTATCATTTTGCCCCCTTCGCTGCCGACTTTGAGGACGTCGACAAGATGGACCTGAAATTTGTTATTGGACATCCTTTCAAACCTTTTGAACAATTGATGGGGGTCTTTCCTGCCGCTAGGTATGTCTCATGTTGCATTAATCATTTCTACGGCTGAACACTTGAACTTTTCTCAGCCGACAACACATACCCTCTGTCTTTCACTCCTTGATGACAGCAGAGGATTCACCTATTATTGATTTCTATCCCGAAACCTTCCAAATCGATATGAATGGAAAAAAGATGGCTTGGCAAGGCGTTGCACTTCTCCCATTCATCGATGAAAAACGGCTCCTTGATGCGATGGCTCAGGAGTACCCAAATCTTACAGAGGAAGAAGTGAAACGAAATCAATGGGGCAATAACGTCATTTTTGCTTCGGATGAGCACGACGTGTATCCGTTCTATGAAGGGCTGTACGGAAAGCGAAAAAGTCAAGATGTAAGAATTTATTTCTAGCCTGTTCAATCATGCCTAACTTTGTGGTATAGCCTGTGCCTATCGACCCACACAGGAGTGGCGGCATCAATGGGACGGTATTGAGAAATCCTGACTGCATTCCTGGATCTACATACTATTGTCCATTCGAGATGGAAGGCCTTCCCGATATTCAGAACGACCGTTCATTGTCTGCTCTGTATTTCTTCCCGAGACAAATTACACCCCATCGATCCGTTATACTCCCAGGCGTGAAAAGGACAGCGAGAGTATTGACGTCGACCGACCTTGAAATCACCAGAAATGGCGGTCGTGGACGAGGACGGGGAGGGGGTGGGGGTTGGTCGAATGAAGGCGCCAACGGCAGGTCAGGCAATTGGGCAAACGGAGGCGCTGATCGGAAGAATGACCCTTTCCATACACGCCCAAACCACTATAGTCAAAGTTCACAGAATGGGTATGGGAATGCCAGAGGAGGAAGCCGTGGATACGATAATCGCGGTGGGGGTTATCAACAACCCTCACGGCCATCCTATCAAGCTCCGCCTGCGCAACAGTATGGCGGCTACGGCGGCTATGGTAGCGCTCCTTCTGTCCAGAACTACGGCGGATATAACTCAGGAAGGAGTGGACCTCCCCCTAGAGGCGGACCGTCGACCAGCTACGGAGGCTATGGAGGCTATGGAGGTGGTGGGTACAACAGTGGTGGAGGTGGTGGATATGGGAACACGAATGGGGCATATGGAGGAGTGGCTCAACAAAGTGATGGCTATGGCGGTTATGGCGGCTACGGTGCTGGAAGTGGAGGCTATGGAGGTTATTCGACTGCAAACAATGCGCTGTCATATCAAGGAAATAACCGAGGAGGTGCGCCGTACGCTGCAGGTCGTGGACGAGGAAGGGGCTGGTAATTATACATACTATCTTCACGGTAATGATCAGGTTGTACAACACTCTAATATCTATGAATCCAAGTTCCAGCATTTATTTGTGACGACTAC
Source organism: Termitomyces sp. K1Ac (assembly GCA_017657355.1). NCBI lineage: Eukaryota > Fungi > Basidiomycota > Agaricomycetes > Agaricales > Lyophyllaceae > Termitomyces > Termitomyces sp. K1Ac. The sequence continues at coordinate 2,324 of JAGGAS010009465.1, read as the reverse complement.
TAGATAGCCTGCATATACATAATATATGAACTGAATAGTAGTGCAAATCCAACAGAATAGATGGGTATGTGTTCTGGCCAAACCATAAGCCACTTGGGGAATCAATAGTGACCTCCAAAGTTGTTTCCTGGAAGGTATCCGCCACTTCCTCCGTAGCCACCCCTGGCCACACTGGTAGGTACATAGGTCATATAAAGGGCATACTTACGGGCCCTAATCTTTTCTCGGCGCTTGCGGTGTCTTTCCTGCCGTCTTCTTCTCCTTTCAGCAAGCTTCGCCTCCTTGCGGCGACGCCCCTGCTCAAAGATTTCTGCCATTTGTTGCTGAGGATCTCCATAACCGCTGTGTTGGTATCTCCCTCCTCCGTACTCTAAATCAGAATCAGAAATGTCGTCGGCGCCTTCTTCCTCTTCAGATGAGATGTAGTCATCCGGCTCTTCAAGGTACGGCAAGGTCTCCTCGAAGCGACCCGGGTAGCGACCCGTACGGCGCTCTTTTCCTCTGAAAAGAACGAGCTCTACGCCACGGACCAAAAAGAACGATTCATTCCACAAGTTGACGAGATCTGCAATGATAACGGAGCGTCTTGGAATCGCTTCACCCCGCGTCAGTTCGGCAATAGGCAGCTTCCCGGCCCAGGCGAGCGCCATATCCTGGAAGCATCATTGATCAACTCGCCGTTGGACAATAGGTACACACTATACGTACATGCATGAGCCGGCGCCAGTCTTCCTCGAAGACATCGTGAGTCATGAGCACATCCGGCATCCTTGGAACCTCGGACCAGAATTTTTCCATGTCCTGGACCTTCATTATATCGAAGGGCGTGAAGGAGTGGGATCCATTAACAGGACGCGAGAATCCCTCGGGAGCAGCTAGCTGTTGTGTAGGTACGCCGCGACCTCCGGCGTGCGGAGCGCCGGCAGACATATTTGGAGAGGAAGCCGGCTGCGATAAGCTGACCGCGCTCGAATTGTAAGGCCCAGGAGGGGCAGGGGAAGGACCACGTGGAATGGGAGTCATCCTTGCACGGTCCTGAGGAAGGATGGGTTGCCCTTCCATAACGTGACCGGCAGGGTAAACGGAGGGAGGAATGCCTGCAGATGGTGTTGTTGGACGAAGAAGAGGATCGGTGCTTGTACGAGGCAGAACAGGTGCAACTTCTACAAACGGCATGTTGGGAGACGCGCCAGGTTGGTATCCTGTTGGACGAGGAAGAGGGTCGGTGGTGGTACGAGGCGGAATAAATGCAACTTCTGCAGGACGCAAGTTGGGGGATGCGCCAGGTTGGTACCCCGTTGGACGAGCAAGAGGATCGGTGGTACGAGGCACAAATGCAACTTCTGCAGGACGCAAGTTAGGAGACGCGCCAGGTTGATATCCCGCGGCAGAGTAAGGCCTTCCAGTAATACTGTAGGCCCCAGAGGCAGTTGCTGCACCGTAGGGACCCTCGGCGCGGCTTGCTGGGCGGACGCCAGGAAGAGGGCTGCGAGGCCTATCACTCGCCTCACTTGTAGTGTACTTTTGTGGAGGAGCATATGCGCTGACACCAGAGTATTCTTGAACTCGATCACGGAGATCAAGGTTGCCCATCTGGCGATCAAGATCGGAATAGACGCTGTGAGTGGAAGCACCAGAATACTGAAGGCCAGAGCCGGCCGATCCTGAGGTAGAGAAAGCAGTTTGAGGCGATGTATTGATACTTTTACGACGGTCACGAGCTTGTGCATCCAGTGCTCGTGCGTTGCGAAGTTCATTTTCTAGGTCTTGCTTGCGTTTACTTTGGACGTGAGCTTGACTCTCCTGTCGCCTATCCAACGCAACAACAGTGTTAATTGGGAAATTCTAAGTCTAGAAGTACCAACCCACCAATCATCTCCAGCTTTGCGAACCCAAGAGGCTGCGAAATCCTACAGAATTGATGAGGCATGATAATTGATTGGAACCGAAGAAGACTGACCACACTGGCTGGTGGAATCCCAACAGGCAGCTGGCTAGTAGTATTCACGGCCACCCATTGCATCCCACTCACAACATTATTGTTCATGGGATAACTAGAATGATTGCGTGGATCAAGAGAATTAACTTTGTCCGTTTGAACATTTTACATAGACTAACCTGGCTTCCACTGCTCTAAAGCAAAGATCAGCATTGATCGATAAGATGCTTAACGCGATCGAACACGTACTTAAATATATGGTATTCAGGCCGCCCTCCTGGCCCTTCCGATGTGATATATGTGAGGGATCCTTTAGCAGGAACTTGTACAGTAGAAAGGGGCTGAGAAGGAGAATATGCGTGCTGGTAGTCTCTGTGTGAATCGA
>JAGGAS010009464.1:0-15104 GCA_017657355.1 Termitomyces sp. K1Ac | reverse complement strand
CCAGGGATGCAGGGCTGTACAACAGGGAAAAATTTATTCGAGACCGCCTGTAGCTAGAATATGGACGGGTTGAACCACGACGTGAATTCTGGGTGCAAGAGCATGAAAACGGAATGGCATTGCCGGAGCTGGCAGCATCCCAATGACGCGCCTGATCTGAAAGCATCTTTAAGAGACGTGGAAGCATGGCTGTCTGTCTTGCCGGTGCTGAACGAAAGATTCCCTATTCAACGAAGGTTTAGAAGTGCGTGGCCATATCTTAACTTTCGAGGTTGTGCAGCCTGCCAAAGGTCTCTCTGAAGGTCTCTCTGAAGGTCTCCAAAGGTCCATAGATGGTAATAACAACGGACATACCCGATTAAACTCCCCTAGTTTCTTAGAAACACCTTGCATTATAAGTCTGGAGCAGCAGCGCTTCGCCGTTTTTAATCGCCATGCGTAGCACAGAGTACCGAACACAGTTTTGATACCAGCTTCCGCGACCAAGTAAAGGGTATGAACGGATACAGTGTCAAGATGCGCTCACGAACTTAAAAGGATAGCTGGATCAGTTTTGTAAAGCCCTAGTACCTACCAAACACCATCAAAATGAAATAGAAGATGAATGGCTCCTCTGATATAAGATGATCGATTACTCTTTAACACTGGCATACTCTAACTGAGTCATGTCATAGTAAGTTTGAGGTGCTGGGTTCAGATGTTGAAGAGGAGGGGGCGGCAGTGTGAATCCTGATATTGTGTGGGAGAGGCGGCGGGGGACAATCGGAGCGCGATGGAAAAAGTTGTAAAAAGTTTGAGTGTAGCAACGAGCGACAGCCACTTCTAGATCTTCGATGTCCCGTGAACACCAGCGCAGTTTGTCGACTTCGAGAATTTCGGCCTTTGCTCCGGGCCAATCCCGCACAACGCGCTGCATCTCAAGCAAGTATCGACATCGCTCTTCTTGATCATAACTCGCAATGCCGTGATTGGCCTCGGAAAGTGGAACAGAAAGTAGCTGCCGCCCTGGAAAGCAGCCAGAGATACGTTCTTGTCGACGGACAAGATCAGGATCGGAGTGATGGATACGTAATTCCAAGGCAAGGAATTCTTGACGAAAATTGAGCTCAGCCAGCTCCCACAGAATCTCCTCTGAATCCTTATCCTCCAATGTGGCGAAAGGTTTTCCGTTCCAAGATTCATCCCCTCGTGCCGCTTCGTCAAGCGTAAGGCCGTCCATCTGAAGGCATGTTCCTAAGAAATCTGTCAACCATTCCATTCGGCGCGAATTGTTTATTTTCTTTCTGCTACTGGTCTCTTGTGTCTCGATATTAACGGATGAATGTCCGTTTGGGTGTTGCAACCAGTCGAGACTGAGCATGTCACGCCACGCCTTTCCAGACATGGGTCGAGCATCAGATTGTTCGGATATCAGTCGATAGATCATTGCATTTCGATATTGGACCCAGCTACAGAGAGCAACATGACGCCGCTCCTTCTTCTCGAAGGCAATGAAAGAGGCTGGTTCTGGAAAAGCATAGCCGGAATCTGACCCTAGCCTGTTGTCTGGGTCAACGAAGTTGGATTTTGACCGATCGACTAGGTGAAGGGCTTCGCGCCAAGCTGGGATCGCTGGAGGGAAGATGGGGTCGATGGGATCTTCGAATTTGTCGCGGCCCTGTGTTCCGTAAAACTGAGATCTCTTCTTCGTCCGTTGCGCGTCTATCAGAAAGTGAGAACAGGGCGGTTGAAAACACGGCACCAAACGTACAGGGGCTGTATCGCAGAGCGCGAGCTTGGCGGTCAAGTCCAGAAGATGTCGGTTCAGGAATTGGCTCATGACGTAGAGGGACACGATGTTTGTTGAACGGGTTTGCATAAGCATGGAAAAGGTGCGAGAAGCGACGCATGGCGCGATATTTATCAGGTGATGTTGCCGCTCCTACATATATAGTAGTGTACTTGACCTTATAAGTGGAGGTAATAATTTCATCAGGCATTACAGGAGTGACGACTTGTTTGATGCGCATTGTGTGCAGTTCCGTGAAGTCGCGGATGAGATAAACAGGGATCCCAGCCCTGTAGTAGTCCTCGCAAATGCCTATGTTGTATGTGAAACATCCCATGACTCTTGCTATTTTCCCCGTGTGAGCAACCTTGCCTGTCACTCTAGGTTGAAATGTATCAGGCCAATCGATCAGTGCCACCAACTCCAAGAATGCTCGCTGGGCCTCTCGTACACAAAGCCGCGCTCTTTCAAAAGACATCGCAAGGCTGGAGAGACGATCTAACAGAATCATGACAGTCGTCGCATATTCTTGAAAAAGTGCACTGGATCGGTATTGACGAGCCTGTTCAACGGCTGACAAACATGCGAGACGAAGATGGGATACGAGAGAAGGGTCCAATTTCCCAATGCCTGTTAGGACAGAGCGTTCGAGAATGAATTCCTTGATATCTGGCTGCCACCACATAATATGCAGAGGATCATCCTCAGACTTCGGAGGGAGCCGGATAAGAGAGAGATGCGGTAGATTCTCAATGAAGGGTTGGGGCCAGAGGAGCGGGTCGTCATCCGCATAACGAAGATTATCACGTAGATACACAGTCCGATCCCCCCCTAGCGGTGGATAGGGAATAGTCTTGGAATTCGGTGAAGTGACGATAAGTTCCCCCTTACTAACCAGTGCAGCCGTAAGTCCGTCGTGGGGTTTGATATCTAGCAAATGAGCAGACAAAGATCAATTAGATGGGTGTCAAAAGCAATTTGAATGTATGTGGCAGGCTGACCATCATCATTCCATTCCGAGCTCCTGTGCAACAATAGTGAGGGATTCCGTCGGAGCTCTTCGGGCCGGTGCATTGAAGCTTTGAAGATTGATCACAGGTACTGATGACTTGCGTTGACGAAGGTTGATTCGGAAATTCTTGAAATTGCGTGCGTGGCAAGAAGTTGGGAGTTACTTAGGAGTTCGATGAGCGTAGTACCCGACGCGAAAGTTCTGTGACACCAGGCGAATATCAAATCCAACCTGGACGAGCTACCAAAGGTAAGGCTCGAAAGAGAAATGGTGATTGAACGGAGTGTCAGTAAAGAGAGGGGCCCGGGCCCGCCCGTCAATGTACTAACACCGTTGGATTCAAAAGATTATAATACCGGCTGGACCTGGGAAGAAGGAAGTTGAATAGTGAGCAATGACTTCAACAAGTTGTGAAGCAGACCGAATGAGTCCAGTCTCGAAGTCCGAATCCAAAACCCTCACCGACTCAGCTGGCGGGAGGCAAGTCACCACTGGCAGACCAGAGTCTGACTCCGACGAGTCCCCATCGAGTCGCGCGTCGCCCAGTTCCGGGGTCAAAGTCCCACGCTCAGGCCAACAAGATTATGTAAGCTTACCTGCCTACAAGGCTACTAGTAGATGCGAACATCATACTAAGTATGCGGATTAGTAAGTAACTAGTACGAGTACCGTAATCCGAATATAGTCGAATCACGGAGGGCATGATCATGACGGCTGCTGGACTAGTACTACCGGTGGCGCAAAAGCTACTGTGGATGGCAGCATCTCCAAGAGACGCGCATTGGCTTGAGATTCTGTGTGTGCATAAAAGTCAAGCTACTGTATGGCAGCATCTCTAAGAGACGCGCCTTGGCTTGAGGTTCTATGTGTGCAAAAGAGTCAGTTTCCCATGCGGTCCAACAATCATAAGGCAGCAGTACATACCACCAAGTTCTAATCGGAAAACCATCAGTACCTTGAACAGTGACAGCAGGCAGGATTGCAACGAGACCGCGCAGCGCTTCAGCTTCTAGTAGTACCGTCCGACGACTACGCCTTGACGCCCACTTTCTTTTGACGTGAAAACAATGGCCTCCTCGAATCATTGCGCTTGCCGCTTATGACAACGTCGAGTAAATACGCGTACGTACATACTCCGAGAGGCAATAAAGGTCGTACCGAGTCAAGTTCGCTCGGATCCTGATATCCGCAGAGACTTTTACATAAGGTTGAGGGTAGTCCGAAATGCCATGAGCCGCTATTGATACGATCGATTTGAAGGACCTGGCAGGCAGTACTAGATGTGAGGATGTCATGGACATCAATGGTGGGATATTTCTCTCTGAACAACTCCCAAGCCCCGATAACTCCAGCAGTCGAGTCAACAGGAGCTGCATCCATGTTGAAAAAGGCTAAGACGTGTTGGGCATTGCATGACGTATGGAAAAAATGGTCACCAACTTAGAGGGCAGAAATTGAAACAAGCAGTCCAACCCAGTTGAGCGGCAGATATAGCGATTCCCGTCGTAGGCTAATGACAAGGTAGTAGTAGCGTTTCTTGGCCGGCACTGGCCCCCGGGTCCCGCGAGTGCCACTGAGCCACCGTCGACTGTTTCAGCGTGCCAGCACCAGCCTCAGTGGTGTTGGCTGCATCTGAAGAGACGCACAGGAACAAGTTTACTCAAATATGACGATGGCATCTCAAGAGACGCGCGTTAGCTATTTACATCTCTTGGCGAAGGTTGAATTTTCTTGAAGTTGCGTACACAAGAATTGAGGATTCCGGAGTTCGGTAAACATAGCACCAAACTCGAAAATTCTGTGAAACCAGGCGAATATCAAATCCAACCTGGACGAGCTACCGAAGGTAAGGCTCATAAGAGAAATGGAACAAAGTAACTAAAGCGAGGTCAATGATATACGTGAGGGATGAAAAGAAGATACCAACTGACTAGTACTGAGTGAAAGGTGTATTACAATCGAGCTAAATGGGAGTATATCGAGCCACAGTAACTCGAGCGAGATGTGAGTGACATTTTTTCATGATATTGATGTTTCAAGTTGAATCGTGGATTCTGGAGAGGCTTCATAAGTGGGCAATCCCTACGTCAGATAAGTGACCGTACCTTTCCATTCAAAGATGAGATTATCCCAATGGACGCGCTTGAGTTGGCTGCACCTTCAGAGACGCGCTCCAATTGGCTGCATCTTGAGAGACGCGCTCGAGTTACTGTAGATACAAGTTTACTCAATTCTGCCAGTGATGGCGGCATCTCAAGGGACGCGCGTTGGCGATTTACATCTCTCGATAAAGGTTGTAGTTCTTGAACCTACGTACATGAAGATTCCGGAGTTCGGTACGCTGCCAATGCGTTGGCTATAATTGAGACAGACCTCAGAGTGATGGTCGCACACATACTTCGTCGGCAGCAGACTCAGGAGAGCCTGCGTGGCCTCCGGGTTTGGCAGCGGAATCCTACAAGAGACCGCGCATATGGTGCAGGTCGCAAAGACCAAGGATGCAGGGGTGTACAACAGTGGAAAAATTATTCGAGACCGCCTGTAGCTAAAGTATGGACGGGTTAAACCATGGCGTGAATTCTGGATAAGTAGCATCGGAGGCAGCATCCCGATGGACGCGCTGGAGTTGGCTGCATCTTGAGAGACGCGCTGGAGTTACAGATACAAGCTTACTCGATTATGGTGGCGGCATCTCAAGGTATGCGCGTTTTAGCAGGTCCGCAAGTAAAAGTGCATGCTGGAAAGACGCTCTCAGCAAAATTGTCCTTCAGTCACTCAGTGTGATGATCAAAGGGTTTGCAAATTTATATCGCAGCAATATGATCGATATAGATTGGAGGCGAAAGTGGCGAGTGCAGCTAAAAGGCGTATTCAAGTTAGAATGTCACAAATGGAGAGTGGCGGAATTGGACTAGTACTGGATTGAGAGTTGGCACGGTGGGGTTGATGATATTTGACGGGGGAGACCTTGTGCCGCTTTCACTCATGAATCGCTCCGGTCATCTCGACCCTTCCTCTTCCGGTCAGGCTGGGATGCCTGTCACGGTGGCACTCCGACCGTGAGGCTGGGACGCGGGGGGTGTGGCCCATGGCAGAACCGTGAGTCACAGAGGTGACTCCCGATCCGAGTCATGCCACTGTCACGGTAGGCTGAGCGTTCAGTGACGGTCACGCCACTCCGAAGGCCCGGCGGGCGGCCGTGGCAGTGACTGCCACCGTGACCGTGACAGTTGGGCTGAGTCCGAGTCACCGCGCGTGTTCGGAGGCTGCTGACTCGGATGATCATCATGTGAATCGGAGGACGAGTCCGAGTCACGGGACCGGACTCTACTCGACTCTGATCGAACTTGAACTTGAACTTACTAAGTTCGAATAACTTTATCATAGTACCGAATTGTAGATAGAAGGCTAATGGTCTAGAAAGAAGGCTAATACGAATTTGGTGGGCAAGTGTGCTGTCTTTAGCAGCAACGACGTCTTCCCTCTTCTTCAGATACATCTCTTCATCACGTATGTAGGTGACTGGACGTCGAATATCGATGTTGAGCCGGTCAATCTCTTCACGAGCGCGCTCGATCTTAAAGTACTCGTCCATCATTATGCAAGGGCGGGTACGGTCCACACGTACACGTACATCCTCACGCGTATCCGATAACAAATCGAAGTCGGCAAGAAACGCGTATTCCACAACAAGATCCCATGAAAGCTGAGGACGCGGGGGGAAAGGGCACGAGCCGCGACGTTGTACTAGTTGTCAAGTGCGTTTTGTACGGCCTGTGATCGAGCTTTCAGAGCGGTACCGATGTGCTTCCGCAGCTTATACCCTATTTTACACCAACGTCAGGTTACTGTGGCTTGAATAATAAAAACGTCAAACTCACACAGCTGTGACGTGTTCATTTTAGTCAACTCAAACATTCTCGACACGACCAATCCCTCCTTATCGAGGCATCGTTGGTAGCGACGTTTTGCTGACATCTCAGCTGCATCCCTCCACTCAGGGCATGTCCGAGTGCGCCGTGTCGTGACACCCAGTTTCAATTCGAGGTTTTGAACGACCTTAAGGTCCTTCTCGTGGTTTTCGAGGGCGTGTCAACGTTCAGTCTCTGTAGACCGCGTATAGTCACGCGCATTGTGCGTCTCCGGCGTGATCACAAGCCACTTCGATTGAGCCTCGTCCAATGCTTTCTGGCTGTCTTCAAGGTTCACCAACTTTTGATAATACTCCATCTGTAGCGTCTCCTGAACGGGCTCGCGGGATAATGCCTCAAGATATGCCTTCTCCTCCACTAACCATTGCTTGAAGGTCTCGAAATTTTCAACCCCCTGGTCCTTCATCTGTTTCTCCAATGCAGGCAAGCCGTTGATTAGTTGAAGTGCCTGCTTGTAGTTATTGATAAAAAAAGTACCTGAAGTCACATATCAGTCAGTGAAAAGAATGAACAAAAGAGGAACATACTGAGGTATTGATAAGTGTTGTGTCGATCCATGTGCTTTGCATATTCCTGAATGCTCTGCTTACAGTGGAAGACACTCGCATATCGTATCGGCGAAGCCAGGGCATCAGACCTTGAAAAGAAACTTTCACATCCCTCAAGATCCTCAAGGCCCAGACCTTCAACATACTTTTCGAGAAATCTGAGCTGACAGCGTCGACTATGAGCATGTCCGTGGAAGCTACCAATGAGCAACTTAGATTGGAGTTCACGCGCGCGGGGTCCAAGGGGACTGTTAGCGAGTGTGGTGATGAATTTACATCCAATGTCATAGCCTCCACCGATTCGATTGCCGAAGACCTCGAGGAGTTTGTTGACCATCGCCAAAGGGTTTTTTGCACTTTGATAGACGATAGACATCAGATAGAATGCGTTTTAAGAACGGTATAGATGCTGACAGCTCACCGCTTTGAACCATATCGGCAATTAGGAGAACAAAACCGTGGCGGCAGAGGGAAAGGAAGATACTAGTCTCGTCAAATATTCCCACATGCGTGCCGTGAGTTCATCGATCATGTTCTTTCATCGCTCACCGCAAGGGTTTGATTCTGAACCTGCCGCACCTTCATCCTGTGTGGGTAATGAGTATCAATCGAGCACAAAAACGTATATCACTCACCAAATCTTTTCCTGTCGGCAGCATCTCCTGAAGCACGCCTTTGGCCCATTGATCATCCACTGCCTCCCTACTCAGATAGTAGTCTCCATCTATCTTGCGATCATCCCGCAGTTCCTTCGACGTTCCAGGCGTTAGTAGTTCCCCGTTTTCATCTTCGGCCGCCAACTCTCGACGGATCACACGCTTTAGAGAGTCATTCCTATCCATTGTCACGAGAATGTCAAATATCATCTGCTTCTCGCCCTCCAGTTTGTAGGTGCATGGAGGGCATGCGTTGCGAAGCCTCCACTTTGGCGTGTCCCTTCAAGAACGGCTTGTACACGTCGATCAGTTTCCTCGCGGATAGAGGAGTAGACGTCGTAAGCAATTGAGAATTGTTTGCTGAGATAGGGCTTGAAGGCAGCGTTGTGTAAGTCACACAGGCTTTTAACAAACGGTTGGATTGAAAGGCGAGGGCATCGAAGATGAGTTGTTCGATATAGTTCATCGCTCGTATAATGAACGCGACATTGGGATGATATGGTGCCAAAGGGATCAGACCGCAGTCAGTCATGGAAGCAGCAATTGTCTCGCTTCCCTGAAGCATAGGTATATCCAGAGAATAAGCCTCTGAAAAAAGGATCAGGAGATTGTCACCGTGTTAAGAAGAGTATCAGCTCACCAAACAAGTCGACGACTTTGATAACTCGTGTCTCCTGAATTACAGCATCCTCGTTCAAGGGGGCTGCAAGCCCATGTCCTGATATTCCCCAAGTTTCGATATGCACTAACCGTTGCATTCAATTTCGAGGCAAACCCAAGATTTCGGCGGACGATTGCATCTCGACGTGCACGGTAGTCCCTTCGTTTCCTTTGCGGTCGGAGCTCCTCTTCAAGGAGCTCTTGGAGTTCCCCACCTGCGTGACGCAAGTCAATTGGGTCCTGGCCATCGATGACGGCGTCGAAGTCAACCCAGTCGGTGTCATCACGATCTTGACTGTTGCTGCTTTCAGTATGTTTCATTCGAAAAAGTACGATATACATTATGTCCGGTCAGGCGCACCATATTTCAGGGATGACTCGAATTTCATCAAGTACTCGTTGCCTGTCTTCGTCTCGAGCTAAGGCGTTCACCGTTCAAAGTCAGTACTGGCGGATGTTAAAAGCTACATACACTCACCTTGTTGACGTTCTCGAAGTTCCTTGTTCTTCGGATGCCGCAGTGCTCCGAGTCGGATTGAACTTGCGCACGTAAACCTGACCGATTGACCGTTTGCACAGAATTTGAGGCCCCCCCCCAAAGATCTTGAGCTTGCCCTTGCTTGACTTTCGTTGATGGAGCATCGCCACACCCAGCGCCAGCTGCTGCCAGAGCAGTGGCTCTGAGTCCGATGAGTTGCCAACTCGAGCCTGACTCAGCGGAGTGACTGACTCCTCTTGGACAGGAGTCACGGCTGGCAGTGGCAAATGAGAATGGACACGTGATCGCGTAGATGTTACCGTGACTTTGTCCGAATCAACCGTGACTCATGAACTCCGAGTCACCGGAATTTTTTCAATCCGACGAGCTTCAATCATCTATCGACTCCACACGGTAACGTTGTGAGTGGTTTTCCTCTCCTGCGTGCTGACTCACACTCTGCAGCGCGCTTGGTTCCTTCAGGTATCACCCCTGGGACCAAGGAAACAAGCGCGCTACAGAGTTAGAGTCAGCAAACAGCTGCATTTTGTTTTGATGCAGTTTGACTGCCAGTGATAATCGCGTTCGCAGTTGTTCTTACGCAGACGACTACCTCACGGATGCGCTCGGTAAGTACTCAAACGACCCAGACGCGCCAACTAACTACATACCCTTCACCAGACACGTTCAGGGGCAGCGTTTTCCCCCTATGACTTCATACCAATCTACTGTTCCAGCAGCGTTGACTTTCCTGCATTACTCCGTGACTCTATAGCAGCAGAGAGCACCTGCTTGGAGGATATCGAAACTTATCAATCCACAACACAACCGCGATCTCCGACGCCTACGCCTGTCGAGGAACCTGGCAGCCTGCCATCACCGTTGTATACCCCGACACATATCTCAGACGAAGAACCCCTGTCCAAACGTCTGTGCGCTGAACGCACGTTTTCTCGGACAACCAATCGCCAACACGCCAAACGCCGCAACAAACGTGCAGAACGCATTGCCAAGGAAGGCCACGTCCCGAGCAAACGGACAATGGAACGTTACAGGTACGATGCGGTGCCTATACAGACCTCTCTCGACACGGCATCGCTTCCTGTCGCAAACGGAGCCTATCAGGCAAAACACGATAGAAGCAGGGGAGGGGATAAGAAGGCATGGAGGCTAGAGGAGCTTGCCGCAGAAGGGCTGTCACTGATTCGCTGGGATGGCGAGTGAGTAGCTTACGCATCTCTCTTCCTTCCTGTGTGACACTTGACCAGGAAGAGCCATCCTCTGGTTGACAAGGATGGCAGAGTTATTGCCGTTCTCGTGGGCCAGCCCCAAGAGGACGCCTACCGCACTTCGGCAAGGGCAGCGTACGATGTGATTGTGGGAGGGGGTTCAGCCGAATCTTTTCGACGAGATGAGATACACCATCGCCGCGGTATCTATCCTGCGCTCAACGTCGGCATCACGCATGGACAGGGAACCATACATCCAATAAACGTCGATAATGGTGAACATACTGCATTGGCTAACCACCTTCTTGCCGACCCAGATATTCAACGGTTGGCAACTTTTGCGAGTGGTATGATTCATCACTCTGGCATAAGCATAGTACCCTAATATCGGTCCTTAGCCAGCTTTCAAGGGTGGGCTCCACATGTTTTCAACTACTTTAGCGAGCGCCTCAATCCTCTCCACACCCACATGCCGAATCTACGACGTATCTTTTCACGCAGCATCTATCCCGCAGCGACGTTCAATATTGGCCCGGGAGTTTGGACATATCGTCACCGAGATGTTTTAAACTGCCCGTTTGGCTGGTGCAGTATCCAGGCACTTGGGCATTTCAATCCGACCAAGGGCGGCCACCTTATCTTGTGGGATCTTGGGATGTATGTGGAGTTTCCTCCTGGGTCTCTCATACTGTTACCATCCGCCACAATTTTACACTCAAATGTCCCTGTTCAGGCGGGTGACCTTCGTGCATCCTTCACTCAATACTCCGCTGGCGGGTTATTTCGATACGTCGATAACAATTTCCGAACGGAAGAAGAATACAGAGCCGAGGACTTGGCAGGTTATAAAAAAATGTGTTTAACAAAATCTTCACGTTGGGAAATGGGCTTGAGTTTATTTAGTAAAATTGAAGAATTTCAGAGACCATTGGTGTAGTTTATTTTCGTCTTGTGAATGGATCTTTGTCGGAACTTGGTCAGAGTAAAAGGCACTTCCATTGAGATGATTTGAAGACATCTATTCAGCGTAACAATTAGATGAACTGTTTTACTTTAGTGTTTATCTAAATCTCTTGCGAAATGAGCACGAAAGACACCTACATAGGTTGAGCATGGCATCTAGATGACCTTCCAAATAAGGGAATTTTTTATGGCAATTTCGAAATCTCGACCAAGTCCTCATTTCTAGCTCAGGGACTTAGTCAAGAAATTGAAAACTTGTGGTCTGTGGCAACCAACTCAGAGGCTCAAGTTTACACCATTCATGTGAGGGTGAACCAACAATGTATTTGATTGAAGCAACCTACTGAAAACTAAGGCTAGGCCGGAGCATAATGAACGGTAAGTTATTCAGTCGCACAACACCTCGCCTGCCATGTGACTGCGCGTGAGAATCATTGCTGCAGCTGCCAAGCCCGTGGTACGAGAAAGCGCAGGGCTGAGATGTTCACCGACGGCCACTTCTGCAGCAGACCTGATATGTAGATATTAGTTAACAAGGACAACAGAGAGAGGGAGGATACAGACCGACCCTCGTAGACACCTGGCATGGCACCGCGTACTACTACCCAATGGCTCATCCCCAATCTCTGTTTGAGCTGAGAGCGCTGTCAATGACGGAGTGGTCCGGGAACGCAGAAGAGGCAAGGAAGAAGCGATCTTGTGCGACTGCGTCTCACGCGTCGCAGAGGAGCAGGAATTGTGCTGCTGCGTCCGGTGTGTCGACGAGGAAAGATTATGACGAGAATACGCCGAGGTAGGGGTGGAGATCTCACGTGCAGCAGAGGAAGCAGAGCGCTTTGACGACGCGCTGGGCGGGCACTCGAAAGATTCATTGGACAGGTACATATCCTCATCGTCAAAGACGGGTGGTGGCAGTCGGTGCTTGGCAGATACAGGGTTGCGGCATCTTTTCGGGGTGGAAGGAGGCAATCCCTGTTGTCCAGACTGGCCAGTGGGAGGAGGTAAGAAATCCGGATCGCTGAGAGGAGTTATTGGAGGGGGTCGAATCCAGGGCATCCTGTCATCAAATAATTGAACATAGTCTAGAGGTTCCGACAAATATTTGGAAGACACTGAATCAGATGTGTCTGGCATATGTTGCAATGATGTTGATTCAGATAGATTCGTGCTTCGTGCTTCCGAGTCCTTGTTGTATTCTCCCCGCTGAGGTGGAAATGCTGCAGGAACAAAATCCTCGCCAGGTGGCCCGAATGAACCCAAGTTGCGTGAGAATGATCTACCCTTCCACTCGGGGTGTCCTACATCGATCTCCCAAGGTGAAAGAATATGACTTCGAAAACGAGAGGCAATGAACAATTTGCCCTGACTCTTCGCCAACATTTCCAGCGGGTTCTCCTTGATAGACCTTTCTATGTCCGTTCCCTTCAAGGCGTCTCGTTCGCGGCGCACATCCTGGTAACGCTGTAGTTCCTCGGCAGTGCACTCGTGCGCGAGATAAATGGGTATCTTCTGCCGTATAAACCAAAATACCATTTCCTGCTTCATTCCATTAACCCAAATTCCCATCCAGTGATCTTCAGCAGGGTCCAGTCCTCTCAAGGCCATGCGCTGCATGGACCACGGTTGATCGTCTAATTTTCTTCGAACAAATTCGATCCAAGCAGCCTTGACCTTCAAAGACCTCGTCAGGTAAGCGAACTTGTCAATGGCAGCCTCAAAATCGGTAGACCCCACTAGCTCCTCGAATGCAGCACCGTGCGGTAATGACGGACGCAGATCCCACCATTCCTTTTTTCGTACTTCGATCACCCTTAATCTTGACATTTCATCGTCGAGGGAATCGTTACGAGACTTGAGCACGCTGATAAAGCCCGGCCGCAATGTTCCCGTCGAATCTTCCCAGACTTTGAGCAACACCTCCATTTCAGGATAGTCCAATTCGGTCTTCCCATTCGGCAACGCTCGCATCACGAAAGCTAGCCACGGTTTTTGGGCGTCCATTTGGGGAGAAACGCTGGGATCAAAGCGTCCCAAATGACCGTCTGTTCGTCGATCTCGTGCAAGGGGGGGAATATCTAGACTAAAGGAGTCTGCAGACAAGCCTGGGCAGTAAGGGTGTCGAGCTGAATTAGGTGACCAAAATTCGGCTACACGGTCACCAATCTCTACCAAGCGACCATAGTAGGTTGCATAGTGAGGCAGTCGGTCAAAAGGGAGGGCAGACGAGAAAGTTGGAAAGAGCTGATATCCCGACGCACAACTTAATCGTTTATTCTTGAATTTTCGCGAATGATCGCAACTGGCGTTCATTTCTAGAGTTCGATGATTAGTTCCATGGTAGCGAAACCTGAGTCTTCTTCCCGCGCGACCCGCCTAGCTGTCACGGTAGACAACTTACTTGATGATGTGGCTGCGGTACCTCAGAGAATGCCAGTGACCGCGCGTAGTTCGTTGGGAGCAGACTAGTAAAAGCCTGCAGGTGGTCTCTTCACAGATTTTGGCAACGGTATCCTTAAAGGGACCGCGCGTATGGTATTGATCGCAAAGGGGCGGGGGGGAGAGGTCAGAGGTTGCAATTGGGATCGTTCATGCCTTTAATCACTTGCTGGGAGCACCTTCGATTGAAGTTGAAGCGTACTGGCCCTGAGTCAGAAGTTTGAGTCCGAACTCCTTGAACTAATTTTGTGACATACTTATACTTAAGCTTCAGAAGTTCTGTGGCACTGCTGACTCAAGTTCAAGTTCTCAGTGGCCTGACAAGTCGGAGTTCAAACGTTCAAATTCAAACGTCAGCGCTTCTGTGGTTCACCGTGTCACCCAGTGTCCTTCTGCTCTTATTTACTAGCCTAGTAATTCATGGTTTCTATGCGCGTCCCTAGTGATGCTGCCAGCCAATGCAGCGCGTCCCTTGAGGATGCTGCCAGCCAGTGCAGCGCGTCCCTTGAGGATGCTGCCAGCCAATGCAGCGCGTCCCTTGAGGATGCTGCCAGTACTATCTCGATTTCTCGGATGCGATGACCCCGCAGAAGGAGAGAGAGGTGTGCATTATACTGGCGTGAATCTATGCGCTTAGAGGTGCAGCAGTCAGCTCACGCGCATCTCTTGGGATGTGCTGGCCCCAAGATGGCACCTAGATGACTTCAACTATTCGCACCATGGTTTCATATGCCTCATATGTCTCAGCTTCAGTATCCTCTATTTCTATCTAGTATTGTCAACGTTGCGCATAATTGAGCAAGCTTGTATCTGTAACTCGAGCGCGTCCATTGGGATGCTGCCTCCGTTCCGATTGGGCTAAGGTCTCAGCACATTGTGGTTTAACCCGTCCATGGCGGCCCTTATCTACGGGCGGTCTCGAATCAATTTCATCTTTGATGGAAAGGCACGGTTCACTTCTCTGACCTATAGCTAGGGATCGCCTACTTAGTATGAAGTCTCCTTGAAACATATTTTCAAGTTGGCAACTTAGTACGGTCGCTCACATGATCTCACTCCGAGTTGAGTCCATGATGATGATGCTTCCCGGGCCAGCGTCAGTGCTAGTCACCCGGTATCTTCCTTTTTCCCCTCACGTCACATAAGTATCATTCATTGACCTCTCTTTAGTTACTTTGTGGCATTTCTCTTACGAGCCTTACCTTCGGTAGCTCGTCCAGGTTGGATTTGATATTCACCTGGTTTAACAGAACTTTCGAGTCTGGTACCGTGTTCATCGAACTCCCGATTCCTCAATTCTTGTATACGCAACTTCAAAAACTTCAACCTTCGCCGAGAGATCTGATCATCAACTTGGAGCTAACGCACGTCTCTTGAGATGCCGTCATCATAATTGAGTAAGCTTGTTTCTGTCACGGTAAC
>JAGGAS010009462.1:0-21233 GCA_017657355.1 Termitomyces sp. K1Ac | reverse complement strand
ACCATGCAGCCATGATACCACCAGTCAGGGTGTTGGCACCGTATAGATTATACCATTTGGAACACTTGGATGGACTTGTGGTGACTTCTTTGTCAACATCATGGGCCAAATTTTCATACTTGGGACGATGTCGGATTTTAGGCATGCTGTAACAGCAACCAGTCTAAAGCGAAATTTTTGCGTGAGTATGGCTATCTGAGTTGATCGGAACCTACCTCTTGCCACCGTTCTTCTATAGGCCTTGGTGCATCCTTGTGTGCTATGCTGCCTTGACCCATGACTCGAGAAAAAACGGCATAAGCTCTTTGCTCAAGCCATTGGCACAGGTCCTGTACTTGCTCTGGATACTTGTCTTCATGATCGCAATATTGCAGCATCCTCCATAAGACTGGACAGTCAACTATTGCGGATGCATGAGCTTTGCATGGATGCATGTTGAATCCATGCAACTGCATCAAAGCATCTGCATTCAACATTTGTAGAGCTGATTCCTCTGCTGCAATCTATTTTCACAGTTAGATCACATACAGCAAATAGCAAGGTTGCATACCTGAACAAAAAAATCACGGTATACTTTGGGAGCAGGTATCTTCTTAAATTCCGCTGCCAATCCAAAATGCTTCTGGAACATCTTTCCCAACGAGTTGTTGATCTTCTCCAACTGCTCTGTCACCCATGGAATATCGGAGAGTCTCTTGATTTCATTCTCTTTTTCATTGTCATCCTTTTTCATCTTCCTGGTTGGATTGGCAGATTTCTTTCTTAGTCCACCGGTTATAACTGCCCGCAAACGTTTTCGAAGTTCTTGGTCATCAAGAATTTGCTGTTTTGTGATGTAGCGGTTGTTACGAATGGGAGAATCTGCCTGTGTTTCAGTAGGTGGCTGCAAGGTATCCAAAAGTTGTTTTTTGCTGAAGCCCACGGTAACTCCATCCCAGATGACATCTTCAGGTGCCACCCCACACTCCAAGCAAGACATGTCACCAGAAAAATCAATTAGGCTTGCATATCCAAACCAAGCAGATCTCAATGTAGCATCCGTGAGAGAAGGTGCCTCCAAGCCATCATCCACATGATCTGCATATCGTCGAAGAACAACTTTTCTCCATGCAACAAAGGGCGTCTCTGAAGATGTGTATAAGCTGGTGTAATCATCCAGAAGATCATGGGTGAAGAGGATTGAGTTATTGAAGTTGAAGATGCCCAAAGAACGTGTTTCTGGGCCAATCCAATGACCATGCTGTCCATGACAAATAGGGCACTTCTGAAGCTGTATTCGGGATGTCATGACTTTAGATAGGCCAAAAATTGTGCAATCCCTCTCAATGATAGGCTGTGAGGGATCATAGGAGGCACGATTTTTGCTGCATGGGCATGTGGCATGATTGTTCAAAGTAAGAACATCAGGTGCTGTCTGGGAAGGCTTTGGGCGCTTATAATGCATAACATCTGTATCAAGGCTTGCCCATTTTGGAGGAAGTATTGGTAAATGAGAGACAGTAGGCTTTTCAGCCTTTCGAGTTGGATTAAAGACTGTTCAAATCCATAACATTAGTTTGAAGACAGCATCAAGTCATCAGTGGAAGTACCAGGTTCTGGAGTGGTCCATTCCATATCAATGATTTGCTCTTCTTCTCCATCTGACCTTGATATTTTTTGGAGTACTTTTTTAGCCTGAGTAATGTGCCCACAAGTGTTCTGGGAGTCCTTTGAGCATTTCCAGATACCATAACCTAGATCGTTTCCCTCATGCGATACAACAGCACAGGATTTCGCCAGAGTAAGCGGCCCCAGACCCACTGAAAACAAGTTGAAAAAATTATCATTTGTTGATGGTTGACGAGAGAAAAGCACAGCTTCCATATAATCATCTAGTCATAGGTTTAAACAGTTACAACAATGCAACCAGAAATATTTCAACTTACCACCGCAAGCATGACTATCACCTGGGTAGTTTTCCTCCCCATAGATTTCAAGAAATTGCTTGTGGACACAATTGCCCATATTTCTACCATCAGGACAAAAGCAGCTGATCACAAGGTCCGTCCCTAGTGACTTTCGATCCAAATGGTACCAAGAATCCTGTCATAGAATGAGGTCCCAAAAACAACTTGCCTAGTCGTAAATCTCACCCTTCCAAGAAGTGTCATAGAATTCCACCCCTGTACCACAAAAAGATCTTTACGTATTTGCATGATTCCCAGTCCATTCTTTAATATTAGATCTAGATATGCCTTGAATCCTAAAGAATCCTGAATTTCTGTTTGCCCTGTTTCGCGGATGCTAGCTGCTGTGTCCAATACCATGTTTGGATCAAGCAACTCATTATCTGCATGCTGAAGCAACGAAGACTCTCCTGGTGACTCCTGATGATCCTGATGTAGGACTTCCCGAGTTTTGAATTTCTGCTCCATTCCGGATTGTGCTATGCGTCTGCGCTTCTGAGGTGAACTTTGACGTGTACCCTCACCCCATCCTCCAGATGGCTGCGACACCGGCCCAGGTAAGTATTCAGTTGGGATGCTATGTGTGTTTAAGTTTGGAAGGGAATATATAGTGGGTTCAGTACTGCAAGGCCTTGGTATGCTGTACTTGTAGTCCATCCCGTAGTAAGTGTATTGCTGGTTCACTTAACTTGGCAAGTAAACCTTTTATTTGGCTGTTAAACACTTATAAACAATATACCTTCCGTCCTTTCAATTACATAGATCCTTTGTATAATTCTGTTCCTTGATGCATGCAATCACGATAAAAATGTTCCCAATCTACTGATGTTCGGCGGCAATGGGACGACATGGCATTAGAATTCCAAAACTCGCAGCTCATGGTATGTATGATGCTTAAGGTCAATAAGTCGTCATAGACACATGGATAGTTGCTATATATTCGGACAAGCAAAAGAAGCTCATGGGCACAAATGAAGATAGGCTAATTATTCAGGCGTCGCCTCTTTTCGGATGCTAGGTGATATAGTGAAAATAAGTAGGACGCATGAATATCAAGGCACTCACACCGATTTTCTACATGGGCATCATCGGAAAATCGTTTGACCAGGTGCGAGGCGGACATATTCTTTCCTTCAACATGCACAGGGAGGGATGGGCCTTCATCATCCGTGTCGCTGTCAAAATCGGTATCTGAACGAGCATCTTCAGCTATACGGACGGCATCAGAGTATACCACCCAGACGGTCAGATCATTGTCAGCTGGCGGGCGATTGGCCACTGTGATCGATATACCAAGCTTGCGAGCCATTTCTCGATCACCATAGACATGGCCGTCCATATAAGGTAGCACTGTAGCTCAAGAGTGTATACATTAGGATAGTGACTTTTAATTGAACGACATGAATACCAAAAGGCATGGAAGCAACCTTCCGTACTGAATAAGAGTCCCCATTCCACGCAAACGACAATTTCGATAAAGGTATATCTTGACTTTCGAAGGCGGGGGCAAGTCGGGTGAAGGCTTTCCAGGCGGGTCCTTCACGCATCGCCTTTTGAATGTCAATACGTGTATTAGAAGGACGCAACGTCGAATCTTCGCTTTGGAAATGAGCTTGCCAAGCGGTTTTCTTGTACAGCAATAACACCCAAGAGTGGCGCGCCAGAAAGTCGGAATATAACATTTCGTATCCGCGGACACCAGTCCAAACCTCACCCTTATAACGAAATTCGTGAGAGGCGAATATCCAATGGATTAACTTGCGAGCACGTTGACGATTTTTGATAGAAACTTCAAAATCGCGCATATTTTGCTTGTCACCATAATTCCATCGGAATAGCGCCGAAGATAACTCGAAATAATTGCAAAGGAAGAAAAGTGCGACGATACCTTCCCAAGTCGTCATATCGGGTACATGTGCAGGATCAACAACTAAAAACAGTCAAGTTAGTCACTATTTTGTATACGATGTTCGATTATAAAATAAACCAACATACCGCTTTCTTCAAGGGCAAAAGACTCATCGACTAATACATCAACATAAAAGATGAGAAGGCGCATTAAAGCAGCATACGAAGCTTCCGTATGATCTGTATTTGAAATGCTGTCGCTCGCGATGTAGTGGTGATATATCCCAACGATGGAGTCAATGAGGGTGGCAGCGTTATAGAAGTGCCCGCCTTTACAAATAGAAGGCTCAGGTGTGACCACGGCATGAGGCAGATTTGGGCGCATTATCCTGGGCATACGATGGTCAATCAACGCAAACAGGAATGACAAGAAAAACACACAGCATAGATCCAGGACCCATAACGACCAGCTCGACGTTCCATTTATCATCGTTCGGCAATCGAAGTTCGAAATTTTCGAGATATTGAGCGGCAGTAGCGAATTCACCATAATCCTTTTTTGGCGTTGCAATGAACCAGAGTTTGATTCCAGTCTCGACACGAACAAAAGTTCCAAAGCCGTTGGCATCTACGTGCCAATAGTGGTGTGTGGATCCAGTGGAGGCAAGACCCCATCGCATGTCATTTGTGGGATAGTAGTTCCATACGCCGCAGTAGGCATGACCTCGGACTTGTAACCACACAGCTTGTTCACTAGAGAAAGGGGGGTTAGGAAAGGAGTCCACAGCAGCAGGCAAGTACAGAGCGTTGAGTGCTCTAGGATAAGGAGAAGCAAGAGTTTGTATAAGATCTCGACCTGTGCCTTTTTTGACGCGTGTAGTATCCGATATGGAAAAATCTGGCGCGGAAAAAAATAAGTATGGAGACGCGTACATGAGAAAAATAAATAATAAATACCATGTAAATATGTAGATTCATTTAAAGAGCACACCTGCGAAAGGGATGCCCTTGTAAATCCTGGGTCGACATGGTTATTGTTGACAACCAAAATACAAGCAAAGGTGCGAAGATAGTTCATGAGTATACGAGGTGAAGCAGAGGTGTATTCGTCAATACTCAGGATTTTGACGGAGGAAGGGCGGTCTGAAGAGATGTTAGCAGCATTGTGCATCCGACGATACCACTGAAGGTCACGCTTAAGCTACGCGAAGAAGTCATGCAAAGATCACATGCTAAGGAGCAGGATGTACATACGTGAAAACGAGGAACGTAATCGTACGTTTTATCAGTACCTGTGAAATGATATTCAATACCATCACCATAGTGAAAGATCCAAGGATGGGAGAGGTCGAGTTTATTGTTTGGAGATTCAGATTCTTCATCCTATAAAAAGCAGATAAGTGAATGAGTTAGGAATAAAAGATAATCGTAATCACAGTCGCCTCTAGCGTCAAATCAATGTATGGTATTTCCTGCACATCGGTATTTGTGTCCTCTGTATCTTCTGCGGGTTTGTCATCGGAGGTACCAATAATATCTTCGCGAGACTCGACTTTGCGTTTCCTCTTTGTGAGAGGTTTACTCTTCAGAGGAAGAGCAGATTTAGAATTGGCAGCCAAGCGGGCGGATGTTCTCTTGTTTTGTAGAACCGCGTTAGACGACGGTGAGGGCTTGGCGGTCTCTGTGGCATCCACGGTCGAAGTGGTCGATGGAGACCGAAGATGAGGCGAGGGATTGATCACAGGAGATGGGCACTGATCAGGATATGATAAGGAGTGAACCGTTGTAGGAGGGCTAGACGGAGAAGCAGGAAGCGTCAAGGGTTCGACTAATGGGGAAGGGCGGAGTGGGGAAGCAGGATGTGGTGAGGGTCTGACCATGAGACTAGATGGAGCAGGAGATGGTGAAGGATCAGAGGTGTTGTCCAACGGAGAAAGACTAGATGGTAAACTAGGAGTCGGAGAGGGGCTGACCAATGGAGCAGGAAATGATGAAGTATCAGAGGCATTGTCCAACGGAGAAGGACTAGATGGTATGGATTCACGATCTTTTGGGCATAATGACGTATCGGGGAGGGTTACTGAGGGAGCCCCGATGAAAAACTGGGCGGAGGATAGATCACCGGAACCCCGCGGCGTCGATAGCGTAAAGGGCAGGACGCCGTTTTCTGAACTCGTGGTGTCGTCAAAGTTGCTAGAAGGTTTTGCCATGGTTGGTTCCAAACCATCGAGGGAAGGAGAAGTGTTCATATGTGAAGATCTTTGACAAGACGAGGGATGATCAGTCGCGAGAGGCGATGCAATTGGTTCGTTGATGGATGAAAAACCGATTGTTTTGACGGTGTCCAACGGATTTTGAGATACAGGACCAAGCAGTACCAATGGCGGAGTTTGGTCGTGTACTGTCGGCAAAGGTTCCGAAAGCTCGTTGATAGATTTGGAACCAGGTTTCATTATGTCGATCCAATTAGGCATGGCATTGGCAACAACGCCCTCCAAGTTATGAAGACTATTGACAAGTTCACCAACCAAATCACCACCCTGAGCAGCCGAAAATAGAACTTTCCAAAGCGCACGATCGGCTTCAATGATGTTACTGGGACGGGCTAGACCACCGATATGGGACCACATCTGGAGAGGCGATAAGGAGCCTTACAACACAATGAAATAGAAGATTTACCGAGATCAAAGCATCTTTACCAGGGAGTTCTCCGTACTCCCGAGGAAGAAGCAACATTAAAGGGGATACGAGTAACGCAAGATATAACGAGTTGTGCATGATACTTGTGCAGCCGTATGACCCGACACCGTTGAGGGTTCCGTCATGATGGCTATGGATATACGCAAGCTCCTCCTGATCACTCCTTTCGCTTTTCCTGCAGACAGCAGGTGAATGTAAAGGCACAATGAAATATCGATCATGACTTACTCGTCGATGATGATTTTTTCAATGGACTCTAAGTCCGAGGGAAGGTACACGTGTCCCTGATTACCACGGTGATAAATAAGAGAAGGATAATAAGAACAACCGACGAAATGAGAAATGGAACATTACCTTTAGTAAACAACTTATGTGCAAAGCAGCCGACGTTAGATTAATGAGGGTGTTTTGTACACCTTTTTTAGTGGAACGCTTAGCCAAGTCTGAATATAGACGCATACTAGGACTGGCAAAGGTTTTGGCGTCATGATCCGTGGGTGACTTCGATGAGGGATGGTGTTCGTGACCCACGTGATGGAGGTGCTGAGAGAGGTTTCTCTGGAATTTGGTAATGATATCTGGAAGATCGTTTAGAACATGCACTGGCTAAAGTTCAACAAATTTAGCAGGAAGACTTCTATTTTATGAATAACGTACTGTTCTTTTATTGACGGCAATGGAACCTGACGTAGTTGGAGGTAGAAGAGGAGAACCTTGCATCAACGCGAATACATCTAGAAGACGATATGCCATGAGTATCTTGAAGCGTGCCTCAGCAGATTTGTCCTTGGTAACGCCGGTTTCATTGCCTGATAGGGTTTTACCGAGCATGTCAGCCTTGAAAATGGAATAGGGCTCAGAGCGGCAAGGTGGAGCGTCTTTCGACTCTTCTAGCACAAGACGATAAGCCAAGCGCTGAAATCAGAGATATTTCCAAGGGAACGCGTGTCATTTGAATGTAGCGAATGATAGTAAACTTGGGGCACCTCAACCGCTGTATCCTTGAAATGCGAGGGGAGATCTCTGACTGAGAGTATGATTGAAGTGAACCATGAATAGGAGGCAAATTTTTTATTGTTAACACGTGTATGAGCAGCTTGTGGTTGTAGGATATCCATCTTCGAACAAGAGGCAAATGAGGACGTGAGGATGGATGGGCGACAAGTCGCAAGAACTTCAAGTTGTTACGGTCAAGGTCGAATTCAATAGGTTACATAAGGTACCGGATGGACCAATTGTTTGGTTCAGATGGCGGTGGTCAACATGGCGTTCCAATCCATACTAGTAACATAAGGGGCCATCGCCTCGCTTCGCTACGCTGCCTCTAACCTATGCCATACTTACGTTCAGTGTCGTGACATTCGCATACGCTTACTTTGTGTCGTAGCTATAAGTTTCTCAGACTGCGTTGTCTGAGTGGTGTCAACAGGTACAATAAAAAAACATCCATTTTTGACCGGAGACCCTGCTATGGGAAGGTGGTGATACCTACGCTAAGTAATAGCTAAGGATACATCGGTAAGAATGCACCTCGTAAGGTGTCGCGTGCGAGTCTTTACACGGCACACGGCCGTAAGGACACGGTGCAAAAACGGTCACGGCATCCGTGGCGTACGGTGATTTTACGGCCGTAAACCGTAAAATACGGATACGGCAGAGAAATACAGTATTTTAGAGTATACCAGGCTTGTATCGGACTAATCCAAGTTGATGCTTTTGAAGCATGAGGGTTCGGGATAGACTCAGGTTGCAAACTAGCGCGACGAAGTGGAATGGTATCCCCGCCCCTTCCACAATCTGTGACTCGCTGCCACTGATTTGATTTCAACCTTCTTCACAAACTCCCACCATTTCTTTGATCTGTTGAACACAAGTTGAACACCTTTCATATTGCATAAGTCACGACCATCAAATGTAGACGGTTGAATGACTACGGTTAATGAAACAAAACAAATATTACCTATAGAAAGACAAGTCAATCGTCATCATAACGTTCACCATTCTCTACTTCATTCTGCTTCTTCTTACCCCGACCCTTGATCCTCTTCTTGTTACTAGACTTCCCTTCCAATTTTTCGACTGGAGGCTCCAGTTCAGAGGGGTCAAGACTCCATGGACACGAAATCTTCAGCTTTCCGCTTAAAATGTTATTCAAGAGCGACTCGTTTCGTGCAAGGGACTTTTGGAGAAGAGTAGTTTGATGTTCCAGTGACCAAAAATCTGGCAAGAGTTGATTCCCCTCGAGTATGGTAGAATCATCCTTGATTTCACCAATTCCGGTGTAGAAGTCATCAACACCAAGACCAGCAGCAGTGATGGCTTTGATCACAAACATTCGAGTCCGAGGATCGAACATGTATGGTTGTTTCTCCATTCCCTCCTTGAACGAGTTCTCGTCATATGAGATCGCCCATGTTTTGTGTAAAATTAGGTCCAGTAGTGCGGCATCCTCAGGACACCCGCAGTCAAAGTAACCTGGCTTGGCTGGGACCTTCTTTCCTTTGGAGACTAGGCGTGGCTCAGGCTGACCAGTGATGACAAAATTTGCTCTCTTTTGGATGCCATTTTTGGGGTGATGAGCACTGTTGTCGTATTTGAAATGGTGATGGAATAGACACTGTTTGTTGCCATATTTGGTGGTCAGGATATGGATGGCCAGCTCTCGACAAAGAGTGGCAGCTTCAGGAACGAGATGGTGTGTTTGCCTGAGCATCTTCCTCATGTCGAAGGGAATGGAATGGCTGGTATCATCAGGATGTTTGAGGAAATCTCGAATTGCGCTTCGAATCTGACCTATTTGTAAAGGTTCAGTAAGTATAACGTACTGCTTCATACTTTGTGATACCAACCTGGAAGTCTTGATTTCTCTTCGCGATTCTTTGTTTCATACAGCAGTAAACCTGAAGCTATGTCAGATCTTCGCTAATGTTTAAAAGAGTTTGTTTACCGATGCTTCCTTCACCTTCAGTATCTTCATCATCGTCATCTCGAACTCCCTCCTTCTTCGGTCTCTTTGACTTCTTTTCGCGATTTTGCTTGGCTGTGCTCTTGATTAATAAGAACCGCGTCAAGTTTGAATCAATGACGAACTTTTCTGATCCTCAGCTTCTAAAGCATTATCTATGTCAATTTCCTCCTGGTCACCATCAGCTTCACTGGACTTTCGCTTCTTTCCTTGAACAGACGTCGTTTACGTTGAATGAGGTGTCTCATTGGGCCAGAAAGCATGCACACCTTTCTTATCCTTTGACTCGGCTTTTGCCCGCCTCTTCCTTTTTTTACCTATGTCCTTGGCATCTTCATACTCCAGTATGGGGGCTAATCCAGCTTCGGGGCGAGCAGGCACAATAGCTACAATCGTGGCACTTGAGGTGGAAAGACCTATGGGGGTATATGAGGCTACAGTTTCTGGTCCGGAAGCGGAAGGGCTAGTGGGATTTGGGGCGGCTCCAGAACCTGGGGTGAGGATCGAGTCTGCAGCCATTGCACTGGCAGTGGAAATGCCAACAGTGGCCGATGTAGCTTCAAGAGAACCAGGGATACGACCTGCAGTCGTCATCTCAGAAGCGGAAAGACCAACAGGGGTTGGAGCCGCTTCAGAACCAGAAGTGGGGATGGTGGCCGCTGCACCCTCTGACGGGCCAATGATGTCAGTCGAAGGTAGTATGAGTGGTGTTACAATTGTGGCACTAGATGCGTGGATAGTTTCAGGACCTGGAGCGAGAACAGGGGCTGCAACTGTTGGAATGAAATTTGCATGGGTGGAGGAGCCAATGGGGACTGAAGTTCTGATTTCAGCCACTTCCAGGCCATCAACATTGTCCACTTCTGTAATGTCAGTTAACGGGCTCTCTGCTCTAGACGGTTCCAACGGCCCTGCATGGAGCTGACTAATCTGACCATCCGGCACTGGGACGTTTCTCTTTGAGATTGTTGCCGCATTGGAAGGTTGGGCTGTGGCTGTGGTGGCGCCATTTCCTTCCAAAGAAGCCACCACCAATGTAGCCTCTTGATGTTGAGCATGAGTAGTTTCCATCAACTTTCTTGCCTCTTCGATTGCGGCTAGAAGAATATTAGCTGGGCATAGAATATGACTTTTCAAACATTTCACTCAACCCGTTCCATGAGGATCTGATCTTGTTTTTTTGGGGGATTCTTGAAGCTCAGCCAATCTGTATGAGGCCATGACCCATTTCTTCTCCAAAGCTTTCAAACGCTGCCTTGCCTTGTTCAATTCTGTGAGGACCATCGGGAATAGAGAACGGAGAAATTAGAACGATGGGCGGGTGCGATTTAGTCTCCATAATATCTTGCTATATACTGCTACAATCGGCGGCCTTTGTCGCATAACTATAAGCCCAAAATGGGAGGTCTTGGTTTGCATAGATCTCTCGATTTCTATCAAGATGATCGGCACTCCGACGATGTTGCTGTTGTTGCTGTTGTTGTTGTTGTTGTTGTGATTTGTGATTATTGCGGGCATCGGAGCCGCGTTCGAAACGCGAACCAAGGGGGTGTGGCATCGGCGAATAGGGGACCCGCAGATGACACGACTTAGGATATATCGATGAAGGTAAATACTCTGTATAAAATTAGCTAATAGGAGAGGGAGGGAGGGAAAAGAGAACGCGAATAGCGCGAAGAATACAGTATACGTGGTGGTACAAAAGAAAGATGTCCTAAAGCATGTGACCGCGACGCTGCTGTCGGAAACGCGTTCCGCATTCACTCTGTGCCTCCGTTCTGCGGACTGTCATTTTCTTGACCTGCCAGTGGCATGCATATGCTCAGCTTCCATTTTCAACCTAGGTGAACCGATTCTTTTGCGAGAAATTAGAACGATGGGCGGGTGCGATTGCTATATACTGCTACAATCGGCAGCCTTTGTCGCATAACTATAAGCCCAAAATGGGAGGTCTTGGTTTGCATAGATCTCTCGATTTCTATCAAGATGAATCGGCACTCCGACGATGTTGCTGTTGCTGTTGTTGTGATTTGTGATTATTGCGTACCTAACATGTCAGTTTTCTTGACCCGCCAGTGGCATGCATATGCATGTTTCAGCTTCCATTTTCAACCTAAGTAAACCAGTTCTTTTGCGTGGACTCGGACCTCCCCGGGTAATCCTTCCTTCCTCCCTCCCTTTTCCTTCCTTCCTTTAGTCGGAGTGTTGGCATGATCGGCGCGGGCCGATTAATTATGTACTGGATATATATAAACAGTGCAGGGTTCCGCCGTAAGATCACTACCCGCCCCACATGTCCCATATCAGCAACAGCGACTCTTATGACGAGGACGGCCAGATCATTGTTCCGGAAGAGATCAAGGAGACAACGGATATCATATTTCACGAAGTTACGAGAAGTTAGTCGATCCTCTTTATTCAGCCGTCGGTTCAGTCTCATAGCGAGTTTCTAGGACGTGAGGAGATGGAAAGGAAAAAGGTGTCGTTTCCTACCCTTCATTACTGTGTCCTGCCACTCGCAGCTCATGAACCCCTGCAGACGAATTGCCGGAATCTAGATGTCTGCATCGATCAGAAGTGCTTGAAAATGTCTCTGATTCCTATCTATGTTTATGCCTCAGTACGCCCCAGTTCTTTTGACACTCAGCCATTGATAAATCTAGGTGAAATTGCAGGCAGACGTGGAACCAACTTTCGCGATCGTTCGCTCGGGAGCATCCTTCTACTTTCCAGTCCATCCGGCTCTCTTTCGGCAGGTGGCTGAGGGTGGTGTGCAGTATGAATACTATGTTCCCATCAAGCGCAGATGGGAACTCGTCAATCTCTTCCAACCACACGAATATCTGCCAGGATCCTACCTAGTTTATCGCCGCACGGGCCTAGCTGACCATCAATGCCCTAGAGTGGCTTCAATCATTCGCAATCTCCATAAGCGCATCATACTTGACTACAAGCTTGATCCAAACTATCTGAGGATTCCAGAAACATACTGTAGGCGTGACTTTGTGGTCGGATAAATACCAAGTTGTCTTCCAGTTCCAAAGATGTTTAGTTGACTTCACAGAATTCGTGACGAATATATCTTCAGTGCAATTAGTTAAAACTGAAACCCTGTGCGACAGGTTATTTGCCGTTGAAAGTCATAGGTGTAACAAGTATGCGCCACTATGCGAAGGCCAGTTTTACATATATGGATTTTTTCATTCCGGGGAATCATATGCTTCGTCATAATGGAAGTTTCGAATGCGAGACTTTGGTATGCATCGGCGGTCACCTCATGCCCAAGTCGCGGCATAGTGGATATCTCCGAATGCGCCACGGTGCAGAGATTGTACCTGATCGAGCGAGTTCCACAAGGTTTCATCAAGTTTACGACCCTTCATTTTCTTCCCGTGCATACATTCATCAGAAGGGCATGTGACGTTATGGGAATCCTTATGCCAGACTTTCAGATGTATCCGTCCATCAGCAAGTTTCCTTAGTGTCGTCGAGATCCAAGTATCAGTGCTCGCCTTATATTCAAAGCTATAGCAACGATAATGTGCGCCACAACATCGATATCATTTCTGCCAAACGTGGTCCATATATTTCCCAATGGATGTCACAGGATTCTCGATAATTCATCACCTTCCTGTGGTGTGAGGCATATCGCAATTACAACGTAACTCCGTGCGAAAGACTTCCAAGTATCTTGGCCGCCAGATGCACTCCAGGCCAACCCTAGATTTTCTGAATCAACAAAACGAATTTCGTTCAGCCTGGTCGGTACAACAAAGGAAACGGCAACGAATCTCCAAAACTTCAATGGGAGATCTGAGATTGACACTAGGATAGGGATACCGGCGCGACGGTCCGCGCACGAACAGCCAGGGTCGTATTAGATACCAGATAGGTGTCCAGCTTGCCACTGTATAGTTATGGAGCCATAAGTTAAGCTACAACGCAACACAGCCTATACACTTGCATCCCATTTGCGGACACGAATTGTGCCCAGGAACTACATAGTCCGTGTCATATGTACGTCTGATAATCTATGGAGTCAGCCAAATCCATGTTTTTAGGGCTTACTTACTTTAATCATTAATCGAAACGCCGAATTGGTCTCAACTGATACGTACAGCTCGACCAACGAGACTCTGAGTCGTACTCGAAATCGTCATGAGCCTCAGGCCCGATCTCTTCATCCGAGTTATAACGACACAAAAACTGATGGCAACTGCAGCAGCATTGAGATTTTCGGAAGGATGCGCTGGCAGGCGGCACTTGTCGGTAGAGGTGAGGTGCCGGTGGAGGATTAGTGGATGTGGAAGGCGTGGATGGTGGGATGAAGGATTGATTGGAATTCGCCTGAGCTTTTGCTCTCTTTTCACGCCTTTTCTGTCCACGTTTGCTAGAAAAGCTGTTAGAGATGCACAAAGTATCCAGCCTTTGTCATTCCAACTCACAATGCGGCCCGCAATCTAGCTTTTTCGCGCAACTTCGTCAGGTTGAGTGTGTAGTAACGCATGCAAGCCTCCCGTTGGCGTTGTCTTCGCTCTTCATCGGTATATAGACGCTTGCGACCCATGACAAACAAGGGTCGGATATGTTTGTTGTGGTGGTTAGTACAAGACTTGAAGATGCCATGTCACATCACCCATAACACCGAGGAGCAAATTGCAGTTTTCCTTTGCAGTTTTCTCATACCAAGGTTTCTAGATTAGTAGATTGTGCATGTCAGAGTGTGGGAGCAACAACGAGTCAACTGCACTTGATGTTTAATCGATGGATGCATCGATGCCAGGATTAAGATAGTACATAATGACAGGTGCTTCGAAGCTCCAGATCTTCTGATTGGGGACGTTGGATGTGGTCGCGGGGAAATGTTACACGAAAGATCTCTCGAGTGCTTGAAATGGAAGAAGACGTTCAATGATGGGTAATCCGAGTACTTCTACTATTTACACCCATCAAGCCTCTCTGCAGCTTCGAAGAGGCCTCGAGCGTATGTGTCATTGTCCTTTGCCACAACACTCTTGGCAATGGCCCGACTGCTCTTGCCTGAACAGATGATCTTTATTTCTTCCTCATCCTCCCCTTCAGTACGTTCCGCTTCAACCCACACCCTCAACTTCTTGCAGAGATGGCAAAATGCAATGGATACGCAACCGGCATCGTCGTTAAGAAGGCTGGCCTTGTGTGTGGGTTCCTCATTATCAAGGGTGAACTTTCCCACGTATTTGAATGGAATGTTTTCTGAGTCGAGAATGCCTGTGATCCATTTGCAAACCACGCAGGGGCCATAGTCAATTCCATCAACCTTGGGTTCAACCAGAAAAGTGACGCTAGTCCGGGTCTGCATTCTGAAGCTGAGGTGTAAAAATGGCGAATAGGATGCGCAAATCATTCACGTACACTTCATTGAGATCCAAGCTCATCTTGAATTAGTGCGTTGGCTGAGGTTCAAGGTTGAGGCGATGGGGAATGCGAGTAGTTTCAAAAAAGTGCGGTTTAAAAAACGGCATGTATATTGGGAGATCTGCTGCATCAGGCTTATTGCGGATCAGAAATCTGCAATGGATCTCAACTACTTCATATGCGGGACGCAAAACTTCAGATAGGTGGTACAAGCAACATCTGATCGGTGATCAATGGGTTCTAGGGAAGGAAAGAAGGAAAAGGAAGACCGGGGCCCGGTTGCACCTTGCCCCGTCCATTATTTACACAACCTACTGCTTTGAATAATTCATTTTAGCGGGTAATGGATGGAATGCCTTCGTTGTTTTTGCCATGAGGAAGTACCGTGCATTGGGGTCTCTCCTGGATTCGACTATTCACAATCAGCAGTCGAGGTAAAAAATATTTTTTTCTTACAATCGACTCTAAATGGCTTGCCAAGAACCTTCCTTTCCATTATCTCCTTCTCAGTCTTGCCTATATCATTCTGTAGAGCAAAACGGTGTTAAGCATCAGACACGTAAAAACCTATGGACGAGTAGTGTGGCGCAATTAAACCATATGGATAACTACGGCACATGATATCCTGTTAGGTCATATAAATTATGGAAAACCATGAAATATGTATGATCTTATCCCACTACCATCAAAGTTTGGACTTTCGCCTTCATTTGATGGCATCATCAACTGCTTTTCCCAACTTCCGCCAACAACAATGACTACAGTTCCTGCTTGTTCACTGGCAAAGGAAACACCTAAACCTCGAGAATGTAGACGGTGCGGTCACGGTGCTCTTCTAAAGGAATGTATCCATTCTGCGAAATATAGAAAGCAACAATCCAAGGTATATCCTTATGCGTCACACGTTCTTTGACCTTAAGCTAACAACTTATTCAAGCTTACTAGGCAGGCTACATCCCTAGATCAGACAGAAAATGCAACCCCTTTTTCGACCTCTGCAGCACTATTTTCCGCAGGACCACCGGCTGTTTTCTCTGCCACTACAGTTCTTGGAGTGCCTGCATCCGAAATGGCCCCTAATCAGACAGGGAGTGTAGCAGGGTTCCTTGTACCACCATCTTCTGTAATGCCACCAGCTGCTCTCCATGCAGCCACCGCTTCTCAATTACCCGTATTTGGAGTGGCCATTGACCAAACAGGAAATGCAGCATCGTTGTCAGCTTCCGCTGCAGCTGTATCACCATTTCCTTCAATACCATTAGCTGTTCCCCATGCTACCACAGGTCTTCGAATCCCTGCATCTGAAGTGGTCGTTAGTTCGGTCGCAGAAGACTCAGGGGTACAGCCTGCACCCACTACTGAACTTCGGTCAAATAGAATACCACAAACTCCCCAGCGAGGCCAATCTTTCCGGTCGATTCTTCAGCAGAGTGGCCAAAGTTCCTCCTCGTTCATATCTCATCTAGAGTCACGGGATATTTCGAGCTCCTCACCTGCCCCATCATCTTCTCCCACTATGCCCTTGTCTGCCAACTACTCCACGCCATCAGACTCAGACGATAGCTTTGCTACCGATCCAGAGGATCCGTTTACTTTTGACACATCTCCTCTGCCGCCACCTCAAAAGGGGGGCACAAACGTCATGAAAAAGGGCCGGAAGAAGCGTGCAACTGTATCAAAGCCGCTGTACGGTTTTATAGAGGGAGCTAGAAGAGGCCAAACGGCATACAGCATGAGTGTTCTTATTCATTTTCCAACCCACTCTAATTCAGTTACTAGAGATATACCGTCAACGAGATCTTCGAAAACCGGAGCTTCTTGCGAAGAAATGCTCCCAGCGGTTCTTGGTTCAAATGTCGGACATTATTAATCGAGTCCGTACAAATGTTCTGGCCTTGTTGTTCCTATTGATCTTATACTTCTTCAAGGCAGAGCGCCTTGCAGTCGAGACTGGATGTTGGCTTTTTGTCGCTGGACAGCATAAAAACGCTGCTTCAGTGGACTCATTCCTGCATTACACGTCACCTGCCTTTACACGCGATGCCTATAAGGACGCACTTGTTCTGATAAATACCTTTGGTCATGCCACCGAGAGCCTCCTCAAAGCAAGAAGACAAAACGTCATAGAAATCAACCAACAACTCAAGGATGCACAAAAGGCAACCCGGGAGGCACAGGAAGTTGCGGAGGCGGCACAGAGAGAATTGGCGGAAAAAACGGACCAAATGACACTTCTGAACAAGCTTATCGAGGAGCTCAGGAAGGATGGTAACTGTTCGGGTGTTATCGATCAGCTTGCCAGGAATGGCGACTATACGGAAGTTATACCCGAAAGTATCGAGTACAGAGAAGCTTCTGCTGATGCAGTACAGTAACAAGTACAGTCAGACCTTGACAATATATTATCTTCTCGTCATTGGAGGAGCTTCAAGCTAATGGATGAAAGTTTGAGATTACAATCTGCACTTAAAGGGTTGGTCTGTTTAAATGTGCTCTCTTCGTTCTTACCTTGATCTCCCATGTTTTGAATGAAAGTTGGACGAGGTCCAATGCGTGTATCACACCCAAGATGAGATCCTCAAGTGGTCTGTGGATCATATACTTACATACCAGGCTCATACCAAAGGATTTAGTAGAGTATCAACGTTTCAACACTAACGAAGTTCCAAGTAACAAGGGCTGATGGTACATACTACGCATCTGCGTGGTTTTAATCAATTGGTCTATGTAGCATGACCCTTGTACTTAGATCTTCGATGTAGCGTTGCCGTTGATCTTCTCTTCCGTCTCCGCATGCTACCTACAACCTCCACGTCCCCCGTTCGACCACCTCAAGCAGCGTACTATCGACCTTTGGGCACCTCACCCTCGTCAACCAACGGTCGGATCACTCATTAGAGTGGGTCTATTCTGATGTCCCTGAAGAAGGTAATGACTCGGGAGACAATCGGTGTGGTATGGTCAAGGACACGGAGAAAGCTGCAAGAAACAACGCTGCTAAAGTTGGTTTGGAGAGATTGGGATGGCTTCGGGGGAGGGGGCCAGGAGGAAGTAGATTGAAGATAAGGAGGTTGGATCCTATACCAATGAAGACCAGTCAGCTGTGTTCAAGTGGTAGTCTAGCCAAACTTGGGCCAAACACATATTTATTGGCGTTAGTATTTCCTGAAATCGAGTTAGAAAAAGCCTAAGAAGGAGCCTCTAAAAGCACTCGCTCTCGTCTCCTCGGAGGTGGCACGAATGATGAATCAGGGTGTGAAAGGTCAAAAAATGACAGTTGTCATTGGGGGATGGAACAGCCGAGCCGATCATATCGATCGAATTTCAAGACGTTTCTCGACAAAAGAGTCGAGACATTGAAAAACGAGTACTTAGGTCGCGAGATGATTCAGATTCAATATGGTTCAAACTTTCAGGTTCAAGATCGAAGAGACTGAAGGACAAGTGACCGCGTCGCTGGCACGAAACCCGTTTCGGCATTCATCTCTTGTTTCTGCGGATTCCTTCTATTTACACACCGTTTGTAAGGTCGCCGATTATGCATTATGAGTTGATAAGATTTACATAAGTAACTCCCTCCCATCCCACCAATCCGTGTAAAGATACCTGATACATGACCTGTCACTTGGTAGTAAACGGGAGGGGGATCAAAGGGGGATAAAATGAGCTCATTCTAATTTGCGCGAATGCTATGTCTGTATGGGCATAATAAGTCATAGAAATATGCAAATGGATGGTTCTTGAACGAATAGTACTCTTCCTCATCCATCAAGGAGTCGCTTTCTTCGTCCAAGTCATCGTCCATCAAGGAGTCGCCTTCCTCCTCTGAGTCCGTTAAGTACTCCTGTTCCTCACCAACTATCAGAAAACTCAAAAACTCTTTGAAACCGTCCCCGTGGGCGAATAGATGGTCCACAAATTTATGTTCGGTAGGATAGGATTCTGCCATGGCATCCCACCACGCGTCGGCAAGACAAAAACGACAAACAAAACCACTTCGACCCAGAAGGTCCACGAAAGAGACAAAATCATCGGAGTTATCCTCTGAATGACAACCCAGGCGCATAACAAGTAAGCCTTGTCGAATACGCCACAGACGGTTGAAGTCTTGTTCGAAGGTCCGAGTACTGGGCGTTGCTCGGCAAAGGTGGCAAGTGGTGGGTTTCTCTGCCTTTGGCGTAAATTATACATTTTTAGCAATTGAAACTGCAACAAACCTGGAATTCGTTTGGGGGGGCACCTTTCCTCGAGGACCTCCGAGCCACATGAGTTCTTTATTTCTGACGAAGTTTTGTCTAGGTCGGAAAGGTTCTCCCAGTCTGAGTCTGTAAGCAGACGTTAGCCCTGTCAACAACAATAGACAGCTGTGCACTCTTCACTGGTGTTGTCCATAGATATGAGGTATAGAGAGAATTGAGTGATTTTCTTGGTTATATAGTCTATGGGGGAATCAAAATCAGACGATGTAGGTCGGATAATTATCATCAGATCTGCTGAAAAATGCTCGAGTGGGCGGTGTCATAAGGGTGACTTGGCTTTCTGCGACGTAATAAAGGAGATCTGACAGTCATATGCTTCTTTCTTTCACGGCGTACAATGTGCGCCACTCCGTATGCTGCGATCATAATGGTATATGGACCTCCATATATCTTGGCCGCCTTCCATGGAATTCCATGGGTGTTGAAGCGCGCGCGTCGCTACACGGAGGTTGGGATAACTCATTATGTCCATTCTTGGTCAAATTCCTGGCATTTCTAACGGTCCTGGCCACCCCTTATCGGCAATCTCGTTCATCAATAGTCATAATGTAAGATCTCCATATACATCCGTAGTCACCCCTAACTCCATTCATTAGCAAAGGAAACAAGACACTAAAATGTTAAATGCTAATGACTGCGGCGAGTGTGGGAGCGCGCGCCACGGTATAGGGACATCTGTATTGCGAATTTATGTTCCATACTTCCGGAGATCAATTGCCGTCCACAGCGGAACGATCGGAACTGTGGAAAAGAGGGCTTCCATACCTCGGCTCCCTTCCCTAAAAATCACAGAAGTAAAGTAAAACACATACGCCACGATGTAGAGATCGCCTCTGATGAATTTATTTTGTATATTTGTAATCGGTCTTAGATTTCTGCCGATCCTTCCTTGCGCTTCTGTAATGGAACGCTTGGCTGGAATGGAACTGGGCTTGAACTCTACTGGAAGGAGCCCGATGCCATATGCATCCGTCGGCAACACCTATTGTCAGGAGCGCTTGATCTAAGCCTAAAGCCCCTACGCATCGCATTTGCGCCGGTCACAAGATCATGAGCTGAAGCCACTTCGCCCACATAATTCTTGATGGTAAACAGACCAGATTCGATTCAAAATATCGATCGCGATCAAAACGAAGAAAGAGTGCATTCTTTGTATGGTAGTATAAGTTGATGGTGTTAAACGACAATCTCGCGCCGCTCCGTCGGTTTATTGGAAGGTGTACCTACATCAAATGCCCTTTTGTCACGCACGTAATATAGTTAATGATCTGCCGTTTACGAGTTGATTTACCTTTGTCATTCGTAGCTGGGAATTCTGTGATGCCTGACACGTTTAGTCAAGCCCCAACATGACTTCGTTGTCTGGTTGGTCGGCTGGGAGAAAATGAGGACAGGTGTAGCAGTATTGATGCTTTCCCCGTTGAAGTGGGACTTGGTGGATCTGAGGCGAAGGATTGGCAGATTTAGAGAGAGTCGGCGGTCGGACAGGGGGCGGGTTGTCAATGAAACTTGCAGTGACCGGGTTTCCCACACAAGTCTCATTCTGGACCTGTCCAAGCAGTTTTGACTGCGCTTACTACCTGTTAGAACTGCATGTCGTTGTCCAATGCGAATCCAACTCACTGCGCAGCTCTTATTCTAGCTTTGTCGCGCAACCGGCGGTCGCACAGGTAAGCCGACGTCACATCATACAACATTTGTCAATTTCATGTTATACTTAGGTATCTTGAAGTTCCCCGTCATTTGGGAGGATGACAAATTTGGCCCGCTGGCCAATGGGGTGATACTTTTCTACAACTGAGGTCATGAAGAGTTTCGGGAACACCTCTGTTTCAATGAACGTCATTGCAATTTGATCACAATATGCACAAGACACAAACGAATTAAAAAGTTGTTATCGTACTAATGGGTACACAACACTAATTGTCAAGTTCTATAACACGGCACTTAGCAGAGTGAGCATTGAGATGACTAACAATGAAGATTTCGCCACATAAACCACACCTCTCAACAAAGTCCTGCCAGTCCCGAGGAAGAATTCCTCTTCCTAACAGAAGGTCCTGCATCAAGTTCTGCTCCTTCTCACTAAGCTTCTGCAACGCTGAAAGTACGGAAGGC
>JAGGAS010009461.1:1756-19723 GCA_017657355.1 Termitomyces sp. K1Ac | reverse complement strand
GACATTCGTGATCATCCGATGTGAAGCTTGGACTTTTCTCATTTGTGTGACTACTAAAGTGGCGTGGCTCATCTCGACTCATAGAATGAATGCACCATATCTTAGAGATGGCAGGCATAGTATTTGTACTCAGGAATCATTTGTCTCCAGTCTTCTGTCCACACGGAGATTCTTTCTCTGATCCATGTCCTGAATCTCTTCATCAACCCTCCTCTTCTGTTCAACGACTTGATCATCTTCGTACACTTATACCATCAATCAGTATCTTTACATTCCCAATCCATGGGCATTGAGACTTACAAAACGCAAGTTCCTCAAGAGTGCGACCATGCGTTTCCGGGAAAAGGAAGTACACGAAGAGAACCTCGACAAGAAGGAAGACGCAATAACTGATATAGTATTTCCATCCGGCATTGGCAATGCCGATGGGGTTGACGAATTGATTGAAAAAAAGCGCAGCGCGGCTAAACCATTGAAAGATGGAGAGACCCTTGGCGCGGACTTCGAAGGGGAATAGCTCGACCAGATATGCTGCCATGGATGAATAACAGAATAATGAGTATGATTCGGGGACGCACGGTATGTCAGTGCGTTGTGAGCCATGTTGTAGCACGGACTGTACAGGAAGATGAAACTATAGGAATTTGATAAATGAGATCATGGCAAGACAAGCTGAGAGGAACTTACACAATCACAGCGCGAGAGGACGCTTGACTCCCCGTGATCGCATAACGAGCACTCGCTATCGTCCAAGCAGTGAATATACCCAGCATGGACAAAGTACAAGCCTATTGAGTTCATAATAAGGGTCTAAAATATCAAGGCAGCATAAACAGACAAACAAGGTACACAGTCCTACGCTTGAAACGCGAAGAGGTAAATGCAAAGACTGTAGCGTTGAAGAATGCCCAGCATGTAATCCCCAGATTAATCAGGTTTTTGGTGCGATTGCTGTGCACGCCGACATTATCCAGGATCTTCGACAAGAAATACCTGTGTGAACAAACGTCTTATTTGCAACTCAAGCGTATGAGAAAAAAACACACGAGGTTAGACCGTTCCCACTCCACTGGGTCGCAAGACCGATAAACGCCCCGATAAGTATCCGTCTACGCATCCCAGACGTCGCGACGAGCTGAGCCCATCCTACATTCGCTGTCTCCTTCTCAAGCTCGAGTGTCTTTTCAATCTGCACATACTCGGCTCTGGCGAACTCGGACGCCTCGTCTCCTTCTGCGTGATACTTTACAAGGATCGCCATAGCTTTATCTCCGTGTCCCTTTGAGATTAACCACCGAGGTGATTCGGGCACGGAATAGATGAAGATGATCTGGAGGGCGCTAGGTACAACTTGAAGTAAGGAGGGTATTCGCCATCCCCAGTTACTGTTCATCTGGAATGTTCCGAGAGTGACTCCCGCCGCCACGATTGCACCTGAGATAGTTAACCCCGTCATCACGGAAGGTGACACGATTTATACCAATGTAGTAGCATGAGTTGAACAGAGAACCAAGAATGGCTCTCTCCTTTGGATGCGATATTTCTGCCGAGTTTTCCAATTAGGTCTCGGAATTTCAACGTAAAATGATAATTTACCTCCAATTAGTGACGAGGCCGCTACAATCGAAAGCGGGACACCTAAACCAATGACGAGACGGGATCCAACAAACATGCCGACTACATAATGGTAGGAGAACTCCCTGGTTCACAAGAAAAGAAAAAATTAAGTGCTTTACGCGTTTCACATACAATTTTTGGCACCGGTCTGCATCGCGGCGCCGATAACGGTGAGCAGGCTTCCGAGTGCGGTCGCGTGTCGACGGCCAAGGCGATCAGTGACGAGCGGGACGAAGGGCAGAATAACGATAGCACCGAGCGAGAACATTGCGGATATCAGACCGAGAAGAGTAGACCGAGGCGAATGGAAGACTGCCGGGATTTGACTGGGATTTAGCGCTGGATATTTTGACTGGCGCGACATAGTATACCAACATGTAATCCAGGAATTGACAGCTTGAAGACCGTTGATCATCGATGAATCAAGACTATATAACATGTCGAAAAGTTTAATTAACATCGCCAACATGAGATGCGGCGAAGTACCAACACACCCGCTCGTCATCTCCACGCCTAAACATGCTGGGAACATGAGAAGATAAAGTATGCGCAGGTTCCGCTTCTTGTACCATGGCGTATGGTCCTGTTCAGCCAGACGCGCCACGATAGAGTGAGACAAGCCTCCCGCATCGTGGCTTGATCTTTCGTGTGCCATCTTTCAGAATTATTCGTGCCGGCGAGACAGAAAAGGCCATGACAAGAATCCGATATTTAGACCATACAATGTGTCATGACGGTTCTTCTCCCACTCAAAATACCCTTGCCGTCGACGGCAGTAAGTACAACGGAGAAAGTGAGGGGAAAAGCCCGGCTCGAATGAGAGTATTGATTCCCACGCGTAATTGCCTTGACCTCATACCCCATCCACTTCTGTATCTTAGAGATCCTTTCCAACACCGACAGATTATCGGGTGTGTATACAGAGGGTTTGCTCATGGTGATAAGTTATTCCGGCCTATCAGGATTCTAAAAATTACAGTTCAAGGCAGTTTCACAGAAAATTTACCACGAGAACCGCTCGAGGAAACATGGACCATGGTGTTGCTGCGGCTCAATACGTTACGCATCGGATCTCATGAACGAGGCTGGAGATAGACCTATCTTCTGCTTGTCTCGAGTTTGGGGCTGGGTGACCGTGTCCATTTCTTTGTTTTTATGGCGTCTCGACTTAGGCTCGTTACCGGCCTGCCCACATTAATCTCGACTCAGTCGCGATCCGAAGTACTTTAGTACATCCATGTACTCTACGAGTTCTAACCCGAACATGAAGACGAAGTGACATCTCGTGCTGAGGGCCGAATACAAACTGGTTTAGAAGACAGATACTTCGTGGATATGGTGGCTAATGAGTTGATGTTGATATTGGGCTATATGTTATTTTCATCCTTGTCGTCCCCCACTCTACATAACCGGTCCCCACCTCCATCTGCGAAATTATTTGACCAGAAGGTAAAGCTCTAGCTCACTTCGAGAACGAAGCAAGGGAAGTTCAGAAATATCACGAAACAGTTCCTGATCAGCTACGGTGGATTCCGTCCTTGAACATTACACTTTCTTATCTGATCCTTCATCATCACGGACATCCTTCTCGTTATCTTCATTACGAATATTCTCTTCCACGCGCCTGTTTTGTTCAATAACTTTATCGTCTTCATACACTGGAGTACGTATCAGCATTCTGTGTCAAAAGTTCCTCGCAGGCCTAGACTTACAGAATGCAAGTTCCTCAAGAGTGCGACCATGTGTTTCCGGGAAGAGGAAGTACACAAAAAGGACTTCAAAGAGGAGGAAAACGCAGTAACTGATGTAGTATTTCCAGCCAGCGTTGGCGATGCCAATTGGATTGACGAATTGGTTGAAGAACGTGGCAGCACGACTGAACCACTGGAATACGGAGATGCCCTTCGCACGAACTTCGAATGGAAAGACCTCGACCAGGTACGCTGCATGTCGTGAACAGAAATCAGGGAGGCTGATCTTACCATTTAGGAAAAGGAGACGAACTGTATGTGAGTGCATTGTATGCTATGTTGTAGCAAGGGCTGTACAGGAAGATGAACCTATTGGATCAACGTGAATCAGAGATTCAGTGTCGAATAACAAGAACTTATGACATACACCATAACGGCACGAGAGGATGCTTGGTCTCCTGTGATCGCATACCGAGCACTTGCTATCGTCCAAGCAGTGAATACACTCAGGAGGGAAATTGTACCGGTCTATCATAAATCCATTAGTCAACAAAGCCGTCGAGGGGATGCACAAAACGTCATACAAGATAGATGGTTCGACGCTTGAACCGGCAGGAAACCAGTGCGAAAAAGGTGGCGTTAACGAATGCCCAACAGGAAATGCCCACGTTTATCACGTTCTTGGTATGATTGTCATGTATGCCGATGGTGTCCAAAATCCGCGCCAAAAAATATCTGACAGGAAATATTTAACTACAAGTCACTGGCAGATCAGGAAATTTGAATAATTCACGAAGTAAGGCCGTTCCCACTCCATTGCGTCGCGAGGCCAAGGAACGAGCCAATTAGAATTCGCCGTCGCATACCTCCCGTCGCAACGAGTTGGAGCCAACCCATCTTCTCCGTCTCTTTCTCGAGCTCAAGTGTCTTCTCGATTTGTACATATTCAGCTTTAACAAATTCCGAAGTCTCATCTCCCTCAGCGTGGTATTTGACTAGAATCGCCATGGCCTCGTCACCCCGTCCCTTTGATATCAGCCACCGAGGCGACTCTGGCATGAAATAGACGAACGTTATCTGAAGAACACTTGGTATGACCTGAAGCAAAGATGGAATACGCCACCCCCAATTGTTGTTCATATTGAAAGTCCCAAGGGTTACTCCAGCCGCTACTATAGCCCCTGCAGATGATAATATCGTTAGCTTCACATCAACAACAGGAGTATGATTCTGAGCGTACCGATAAAATAACAGGAGTTAAACAGTGATCCAATGATAGCTCGCTCTTTGGGATGTGACAACTCTAATCAACCGTTAATTGCATGAAGCATCGTGGAAATAAACTGATTTACCTCCGATAAGCGAAGACGCGGCCACTATAGCGAACGGGATGCCCAAGCCGAGGATGAGACGGGATGCAACAAACATTCCGACTGAAAGTAGTGATAATTTATCCCATCAAGGAAGAATCCTCTCGGACGGATTACTCACAATTCTGTGAGCCGGTCTGTAACGCAGCACCTATGATCATAAGTAGACTTCCGAACGAAATTGCGTGCCGACGACCAAGACGGTCAGTGACCACCGGAACGATAGGTAGCACAATGATAGCGCCCAGGGAATACATAGCAGCGATAAGGCCAAGAAGAGCAGACCGAGGTGAGTGGAAGACTAAACAGTGACATCGAGCAGTAGGAACTTGAAAGTAAAACGTTCACGGACATGCATCCCAGGAATCCACTGCTTGAAGACCATTGATCATGGATGAGTCGAAACTTGTAAATTTGTAGAGTCAGTATATGGGAACTATTGATACAGTAAAGTGTGACGCACCCGCTAGTCATCTCCACGCCGATGCATGTTGGGAACATGAGGAGGTAAAGCAGTCGTAAATTTGGTTTCTTGTACCATGGTGTTCCGTCAAGTTCTGCCAACCGTGTCACGATCGGGTCAGAGAGATCGTGTGTGTCGTGCTTCAATGCTTTCTCATGTGTCATAGCACTGTCAGTGTTCGTCATTTTCGTGCAATGAAGCCGCGAAGATAAGGGATCAGGGCAAAAAGTTATATGACAGGTACATATACATATACTCATGTCTTATAGGCTCACGGAATTCCAGGGAGTATCTATAAATAAAAGGTGGCGCTTCCGAGCCTTGGCACTCCAAGGATACGCCGTTTTACAAAGTGTATTTGACGCGAAACAAACAAATGCTAGAGAAATTCTAAGCAAATCGGGTAATTAATCCGTTCAGGTGCCAATTAAAATGGAGCAACATTCTTTGTGGGGCAGGAGAAGACACATCACGAGGTTGGTATGTGAATTTAGGTAGAAAGACATGTGTAACCCTGATTGGGCAGACCATGGAATCTCCCGACAATGATCATTGTTGGCCGGACTTACAGCTTCGAAGCGCTATACCGGTTAGTATGAGAGATATGTGACCAACGTCACAAGTTTTTGCCGGAGTTTTCTTCATTCAGTGTTCCGCCAGAATGGCCAGAATGTGGCGCCAACTCAAATGTCGCGGCCCGGTACCCAAGGCCACTGAATGT
The DNA here is from genome assembly GCA_017657355.1 of Termitomyces sp. K1Ac. NCBI lineage: Eukaryota > Fungi > Basidiomycota > Agaricomycetes > Agaricales > Lyophyllaceae > Termitomyces > Termitomyces sp. K1Ac. The sequence goes on along the minus strand of JAGGAS010009461.1, from coordinate 13,861 downwards.
GAGATTCTCATGTTCTGCAAATGAGTGAAGATAAAAAAATATTGTGGAATGATTTGACTCGATCAGGGATCTACAGAGGGAGGAGAAGTGAGCATCAATAATGTGATGATGTCTAAAATTACTTATTCTTATGCTTCTCGGATGTTGTGGGCGTTGAACTTTTCCGCGAACGGAAAGAATTTGTAATTTGTTGTCGGCAGAGCTCCCTAGTGGTTGTATGTAGACTGCAACTACTATGGAGACGTGGCGCTATGATGCATTATACATCTATAAATAACTACAAAGTAACAAGGCTGTTATATAGGCTCTGTCTTTTGCTTGCCTTGAGTGGGTGTCCGTTCTTCCATCAATACGAATTACATAGATGAAGAGGATGATCTCGACCACCCAAGATCTGGAGTGTTTGAGTGCAATCTATGCGATCTATCAACCTGAACATGAAGATGAAATGATGTAAGTCCATGTTGAAACGGACTAGGAGAAGGACAAAAGCCTCCTAAGCCTATACTATTAAGGTTGATCAAAAGACTATCGCTCATTGCGGAGCTAAAGCAATTATATCACAAATATTACAGTCACTGATTTGCTATGATATATTGTGAAGCCCGTCACACTTTCTTATCGAATGCTTCATTATTGGGGACATTCGTCTCATTCTCTTCATTATGGATTTCCTCTTCCACACGCCTCCTTTGTTCAATGACTTTATCGTTCTCGTACACTGAAGCGGGTATTATCAGTACATTCGCCATCACAAGTGCCAGCTAGACTTACAGAATGCAAGTTCCTCAAGAGTGCGACCGTGTGTTTCCGGGAAAAGGAAGTACACGAAAAGGACTTCAAAGAGGAGGAAAATGCAGTAACTAATGTAGTATTTCCAGCCAGCGTTGGCGATGCCAATTGGGTTGACGAATTGGTTGAAAAATCCGGCGGCACGGCTGAACCACTGAAACACGGAGATGCCCTTTGCGCGAACTTCGAATGGAAAGAGCTCGACCAGGAATGCTGCATGATGCAAGAATAGATCAGTGAGTATCCCATCAGATTGGGAAAAAGTGGCGAACTGTATGTGAGTGCATTGTAGGCTATGTTGTAGCAGGGGCTGTACAGGAAGATGAATCTATTACAATCATGTCAATCAGAAATTCAGGATCGAAATAAAAAGAGCGACATACGCGATAACGGCACGAGAGGATGCTTGGTCTCCCGTAATCGTATAGCGAGCACTTGCTATTGTCCAAGCAGTAAATACACTCAAGAGGGAAATCGTACATGTCTACCATACCCATCAATCGACAAAGCAGGGCCAAAGCTACACACAACGACTTACAAGATACATAGTTCGACGCTTGAACCGGGAAGAAATGAGTGCGAATATGGTGGCATTAACGAATCCCCAGCAGGTAATGCCTAGGTTTATCACGTTCTTCGTATGATTGTCATGTATGCCGACGTTGTCCAAAATCCGTGCCAAGAAATATCTGTAAGAGCTACTGAGCCGACCTGGTAAGCAAGGTGAATTTGTATGAATTACGAAGTAAGGCCGTTCCCACTCCATTGCGTCGCGAGGCCAAGGAACGAGCCAATCAGAATTCGACGTCGCATACCTGCCGTCGCAACGAGTTGGAGCCAGCCAATCTTCTCCGTGTCCTTCTCGAGCTCAAGTGTCTTCTCAATTTGGACATATTCAGCCTTTACAAATGCCGAAGTTTCATCTCCCTCGGCGTGGTATTTGACTAGAATCGCCATGGCCTCGTCACCCCGTCCCTTTGATATCAGCCAACGAGGCGACTCTGGCATGAAATAGACGAATGTTATCTGAAGAATACTTGGTACGACTTGGAGCAAAGATGGAATTCGCCACCCCCAATTATTGTTTATCTTGAAAGTCCCAAGGGTGACCCCCGCGGCTACAATGGCGCCTGGAGATGACGTGACTGTTAGCTTCACATCAACAACAGAAGAATATTCAGGATACCGATGAAGTAGCAGGAGTTAAACAGTGATCCAATGATAGCTCGCTCTTTGGGATGTGACAGCTCTAGTCAACCGTTAATTGCGTGAAGCGTTGAGAAAATGAACTGGTTTACCCCCAATAAGTGATGACGCGGCCACTATAGCGAATGGAATACCCAAACCGATGATGAGACGAGATGCAACAAACATGCCGACTGTAGGTCATTGTTCTCATCAGGATGATTTTCCGCCATATTGGATGGTTTACTCACAATTCTGTGAACCAGTTTGTAATGCGGCACCTATGATCATGAGTACACTTCCGAATGAGATTGCGTGCCGACGGCCAAGACGGTCAGTGACAACTGGAACGATAGGTAGCACAATGATAGCACCAAGGGAATACATAGCCGAGATAAGGCCAAGAAGAGTAGACCGGGGCGAGTGGAAGACTAAACAGTGACATTGAGCAATCAGTAGAAACTTGTAAACAAGACGTTTACGGACATGCATCCCAAGAATCTACTGCTTGAAGACCATTGATCATGGATGAGTCGAAACTTTAAAATCATAGAGTCAGCAAATAGGAACGTATGATAAAGTAGAGTGTGATGTGGCACCCGCTAGTCATTTCCACACCAATGCATGTTGGGAACATGAGGAGGTAGAGCATGCGGAGGTTTGGCTTCTTGTACCACGGTGTTTCGTCGAGTTCTGCCAGCCGTGTCACGATTGGGTCAGAGAGCTCGTGTGTGTCGTAGTTCAATGCCTTCTCGTGCGTCGTATCATCGTTCGTCATTGTCGTACAAGGAATGAACCAGGAAAATAAGAGATGAGGGCCAAGTCAATGACAGTCATGTCTTAATATAGGCGCACACGGAATTCCAGGGGTATGTGAGCTTTAGACTTGGCACTCCCAAGATACGCCGTTTAACATACCGTAGTGTGTACTTGAGTAATAAGCAATAGAAATCTTGATGAACGCCAGGAGATATGTTCAGGTGCCATCACAAATGGTCATGCGGGGGGGCAAGCACCTACATCACGCGGTTTATAAATTGTTCGTGCATGAGTTAAGTATGGAGACACGACATAAGTATGTCTAAGACTGTGAGGTTCCTGGATGGATAGGCCAAGATGCATGAAATCTCACGGAAACCATTGTTAGAGTCAACATGGGTTAGGCGCTCTGAGAGTTCGAGGCAAAAGGTTCAGCCGGAGTTTTGTCGGATATAGATTCGCGCGCCGTTGCATAAATGCAGACGTCGCGGCCCGGGACCCGAGGTCATTGAATGATATGTACATGTGTTGTACAAACCACACAAGTACGTCCTATATACGAAGCAAAGCTTTTTCAAGTGTGAGCAGTGTGACCTGGAGACTCTTGGGGAGGTATTGGCGCGACTTTGAAGAGAAATTGTGTGGTCAACAGCAAGGGGCTATCAAAGCTTAGGAGAGGTTTATTTGTCGATGAACTTTGAAGCATGGGAGAGGATGGAGAGAGTCCTCAGTCCGATCATATTCAGTCACGAGTTTTGAGATTGTGAGTGACTTGCAAACTATTGTTCGATGTTTTGTCAATCAGTAAACTCATCTTTTACGACCTGAAGGTCTTGGCGCGTTGTACAACCCTTCGAACACTACCAGTCTCTTTCATTCTACGCAATGCTGATCAAGATCAAGGCAAGGATTTTCCCTCATCGATAGATCTTGACGCGCCTAAATCGCTGACCCCCTATGCTTCATAGACTCTTACAGGCAAAGAGGTGTTCATTCAAGCTAATGGTACAAGATTTTTCATTGACTTGATTATCCTATACCAGATCGAGGTCGACATCGATGCAGATGATAAGGTCCGTGCCATAGCTGATCGCGCATATGATCTGAACTAACACGGCCAACGATGGGACAGATTACGCGTATCAAGGAGAAGGTTGAGGAGCAGGCTGGTGTCCCGCCACCTCAACAAAGGTTGATTCACGGGGGGAAACAATTGTACGTCCGGATCACCTTTTCGTCTTGTGGCAAGCCTAACCTGGGCTTCATTCTTACAGGCAGGATGACAAGACCGCGAAGGAGTTGAACCTTACAGCTGGCGCAGTTTTGCATCTGGTCCTTGCACTCCGTGGCGGACAGTGACTCTTCTTGCCCTTTCATTGGAGATTTCCGGAGCGGGTGTACCATAAATAATAAGTTGATAACAGGAAGTCAGCAGCAGAATAATCCGTCGGATCTATGACCACACGAGCGCTATCAAGGCGCCTATAGACATATAGACTGCTACCAGCTTCATCCATACGTCAAACGATCTCAGAATGCATTTGTCGCCTTGAAACCGTCTCTGACGCGACCAAGGCATGTTTCTTTTTGCCACTGATAAAACATGAAGAATAAATTCAGTTTTTCCCTTCAAATCAAGGTAAACGAGCAGCACCGATGAGTCACATACATACATACGCATTATATTGATTTAGTTGAAGTTCTGCAAATTAGTTAAAGGAAGGCGAAATGAAGAGTCCCTCCCGGAAACTGTGGATAGTGTGGCGGTGATATACTCTGTCACAAATTCTGAACTAATCAGTGTACAGACAAGAGACCTAATCGCGATGCAGCCAAGCACAGAAAGTTCCGTTTTAACTTACGTCTTTTCTTGGGATGAACGTTGATATGTGAGCGCAGTCTTTATCAAAGCTCACTTGAGACTTAACGTTAGACAGAATACTACCAGAACACACAATTGTAACATGATTACACCGCATGATTAATGATTCCTTGAGATCCACGGTCGATGAGACACAGGAAATCAAGGTGTCCGAGAGTTGGAGTCATTGATTGCCGTCGAATACACTTCAATGCACCACAGTTTAAATGCATGGTACCAATTTACTGTTTCCGAGTCTATTGAAGTGATGTACACTTCATAGATGCACTCATCTAAGGAGAGGAATATTCTTCTCCAAAAACATCTGCTCCAGGGAGGAGCCATCTAAAGGTGATGCTCAACCGCACACCTCGCCTGATCCACTGTCCAGCAGTATCATCCGAGTCAGCACGAGCATCTGGTAGTGCCACATAGTCCTCTGTATGTTTCCCGATGCCATGAGTCCATTTGTAACGTGCGTCCTCAGATAGAACGATCACACTACGTTCGGGAAGGTATATCTCCCAGTTTTTTCTCTTGTCTGACCCGCGTGCATAATCAGCCGATTGGCAATGCTCCTCAGCATTTTCGTCCACTTTCACGAACTGCATGACGCATCCGCTTCCGAAACTGACCCCAATGATTCCGTCTCCAAACCGCCGAAGAAGGTCAACATGTGGTGTTATACCTTCTCCAGGTTGGTACAAGTTGAGAATGGCTTGGCGGGCACGAGAGGGCACACAAGGAAACAGGAGCTCGTGTGTTTCTGGTGGAACGATAGGAAGGAGCAGAGCTTCAAGCTCCGATAGAAGGTCATGAAACACTGGTGGGAGACCAGTCGATGCTTTCGGCTCAGAAGTGGGTACGATAAAGCGTCCAAATAACATCACTTGGTTGATGTCCTGCTGTTGAAAGTAGGTACTCATGCAGTATTTGGTAACGCTCTCAGAGAGATTCCTGGGAAGACGCAATGTCGGATCGAAGAAGAGGCCACGGATAGGCGGGGCCGTCCGAATGGCTGGGTATTGGAGGTGCTCTGGTGAGGTATCTAATGCGTTTACGGATATTGAGGGACTCATTTCATCAAATAGTGAATTAGGTTCGGATAGCCCAGAAGCAATCGAGCTACCAGAGTCGTCCTCCTGTCTTTGAATCCTGCCAGTATCCGGTAAAGAGGGGATAGCGATTGTTAAAGAAAGATTGAGGCGTTTTCTATTAATAGTACATGAATCAGCTCTTTGTGGGCTGGGCTCTCGTTTGCGTTTGGCACCAGTGATCAGTGTTGGAGGCGAAGGAGAAAGCTGGTTCATGCTGTGTGCCTCATGGATACAGCGGCCACAAATATGCAGCTTGAAAGAGCACATACCGATTGTTGGTAATTTCAAAGATTCAAGGAAGGATATGCCTCTGTAGGCGCAATTGACTGGGGAATAGAGTTGGTGAAATAGGATGTGAACGCCGAGGAAACCAGTCAAAGTTCGTTTACATATATATGTATGTAGTACGTACGAGACGAGTCCTTGCTGAATTCTTATCCATGAATCATGATCCTATGTTGATCGGATGTTTGTCAATGATCCGAGTTACGTAATCTCTCCCTGCTCTCCGGCTTTCTTTCGCACCCGGACCGATCCCATAAATCTGCTTGTGTTAATTTGTGAACTGTACCCAACCCATCCACAATGGCAATGCGTACAGAAACATTCGAGGCTAGAGACATCAGCAAAATCGCTGGGAACGCTTCAGACCATGTCAAATCTGTTGTCTCTAACACGTCCAGGTACTACTTGCCCAAACCCGAAGTAGGTACGACTGGGCCAACATTTGCCGCGGCCATCGTGAAACGATTGAATATCACGGAAGTCTCGGTGCTGCCGAAGGCAGAGGAACCGTCGAAGGCCGAAGGCCGGGTTGTATGTGAACTGACTGTCGAAGAAGGTGAAGCCTATGTCATTGGTTGCTATTATTAGTAAATTGACGCCTTCAGATATGATAAACGGTGGAGGAAACATCCACGGAGGCTGCATTGCCTTCCTCACGGACATGTTCGTCATCCTGTCTCCATCCGATGACTGCACGCTGATAGCAGAATAAATTCAATCAGTTGCTCATCAATGTCCTTAACGATGTTACGCCTAGCGACCTCAAATGAACCCGAGTTCAGCGTCTCTCAATCTCTTAATGTCGTATATCACTCTCCCGCTGGCTTGTGAGTCGTCTCAATATAGGCTGTGTCTGTTCACAGTATACTGAATAGCATTGTATAGGGGAGATAGACTTCGCATTGTCAATACGACTTTGACGATGGGAGGGCGAGTTCTATCTGCAAGAACCGAGGTACGATTAGACTAACATCAACGATGCGTGATATTTACTCTTGTGCAGTTTTGGAACGCTACTCACCATCGTCTTGTTGCCTCTGGTGTTCATATCAAAATGAAACCTTCACCTGGACCTTCCAAAGCGAACCTTTAATGGATCATAATATACCCACTACATGTAATCCATCGTATCAGATAGAGTCATGTACCTAAATAGAATCCGATCTTGGTTCAACACTGTCAATTACTTAGAAATCAACTGAGCGAGCAAAGATTAAGCAACAAGATATACATCGTAGATACTATGGATACATCATGAGAGAGAAAACTACATAGAACATCTTCTAAGTAAGTACATATCCAACAGAGTACAAACCTATTATCCTTGTAGTCAGAGCAAAAAACAGAAGGATGAAGTACAGTAATATTATACAACAAGGTATGACCCACTTGTGATTGCACGAACACTTTGCAGGCTCGTCCGTTGTAAAGCGGTGCAGATGATGAATGAACCAGCGACATTGACGCGACGCTCCTTGTGACGTGGTGGTGAATGAGGGCAAGTTGCCTAACTGGTATACAAGACGGGACGTCTTGATCCCAAGCACTGAGGAGGTTATGACTGTTGGTTCTCCAGCCGCGCTATTTCTTCCAAGAGTCGAGCTCGCTCTTGATAAAGAGAAAGAGTACGTGCTGTAGATTCTTGTAGCGCCGCAAGTGAGAACGAGTGATCCTGAGACTTGAGCGTCGGATCAATTCTTTCTGTAAATGCCAGAGTGAAGAAAGTGAACCCACATCGCGGCTTGTGTCACAAATACTTTGGCTCGATATGCTTCGGCTTTGTTCAAACGATAAGAGCTCCAACTCTTCGTCTACCGGTGATATGTATCCTGTCCGTCGCACTTTTTTGCAGTATGGAGAAGGGCTTCCTAGAAAGCCCTTTTCTGCTGTTATCGAATTAGTCACACGAAGCGGTGACCTCGGGATAGGTGTTGCGATCTCGTGAATACATCGTGGGCGTGGCTTAGGAGCAGCAGGCCGAGGGGTAGTCTTTGGGGTCGGAGTCGATGGTAGACCAGAGTTTACACTGGTGTTGGAGTCACTAGTATGGTGGGTCGAAAAGTTGGAAGTGATGAATGATACCCTCGTGGTGATAGATGTCGAAGGTGAATGGGATCCATACGAAACACTCGGCATCTCGTCGTGCATCTCAAATGGATCGTCGTCGACTATATAGTTCAGTCTGCATCCAATCCAGCACAGAAGCTTAGCCACGTGAGTGCACTCCTCAAGACCTCCATTAGCAAGTTGGCGAGGATCAAGGTTGCTTAGTCCAACATCCCTTTTGAGAACGTCCGTCTCGAGCACACCAAGGAAGATTTTGGTGTTTTGGAGGTTTATATTCTCGGGGGTATCTGATGTTACGTTATACCGCATGCGCTCAGATAACAAAGTCTCAAGGATAGCGATCATAAGTGACGGAGTAAGTTCCGTAGGAGACTGCAGGGGGATCGGAATCTGCAGTGCGGTTAGAAGCGAATTTAGTTGCCTCATCAAGGCATTGTGGTCAGATGATTTCGTGGATATAGACATGCAGGCATATGTGGCGCAAGTGTGATGGGCTTGTGATTGAAGATACTTTAGTTTTAGTAAATGAGGGTTTTGTGGAAATTGGGCGCTGTGAATTAATTGCACTTTTCTAGTTCAATAAACAAATATTGCACGTGATTGGTCGACGGTGTCTGAGTGAAGAAAGGCGCGGGCAATTCGTTACTCAGCTGCAGGTGCTCGAGGATAAAATTACGACCTTGTGGTGTCAGAATATAACTTATCTTGGTTACTTGGAAGATTTTTCCATTGGATTTTTGAAAATGAGTTCCATCAGGGCAAACGGGACTCGACCTGCCCTAAACGTGTCAAAACTGCAAACACGAGCAAATTACCCAATTACCGCTTCACAACGCGTCCTAATTGAAGGCCCTTTTCGAGGTCTTCGAAAGAACTACGATCTTTGCACGCTCAACGCGACCTATGACGCGAGTCGCACTCTCTTCTGAAACTAGGACCAATGGGGAAGTCAAAGTAAAGACCGAAAAAGATAAAGGCAAGCGAAAGGCGCGAGTCGAAGAAGAAAACGGGAATGAGGATGGTGATGCCGATATAGATCAAGAGGACGAGCAAGAGGACGAAGACGCTGACGGTGAGATTGATGATGAGGAAGTAGGCTCGTCCCGTGGTATCAAACGTACACGCGTTAATGAGCACGGCGACTCGCGTCCCGGAGCAAATGGCAAACCTACAGAACGAGTCAAAACTCTACCTCGTGACACCGATGGGTAATAAGCATCCTTAAATTACTCTATTTTCTTTTTTTTTGACGCGTCGATTGTTCTAGGTACATCCCTGGATCAATCGTCCGCATTCAACTCAAGAACTTTGTGACTTACGATTTTGTTGAATTTGCAGTCGGTCCCTATCTCAACATGATTTTGGGACCTAACGGCACCGGAAAGAGCAGTATTGCGTGTTCAATTTGCCTTGGCCTCAACTTTCCACCTAGTGTAAGTTCCCAAAGTTAATCTGAACGCCCCAATTGATTCACTTGCTCAGGTCCTCGGGCGAGCTGCAGATCTAAATTCTTTTGTCAAGATAGGAAAAGAAAAAGGTCACATTGAAATCGAACTCAAGGGCAAAAAAGGACAGGGAAATCTCGTCATCCGACGTCACCTATCAGCCACCTCCAAACAGTCCCACTTTGATCTCAACGGCAAACCAGCAACTGGGAAAGAAATCAATGCCAAGATGGCCGAACTGAACGTTCAAGTTGGTAATCTCTGGTGAGTTATAATTCCTGACGTCCCCAAGGTCAATGTACTCATTTCACGAAGTTCTTTCCTTCCCCAAGACAAAGTCTCCGAGTTCGCCCAGATGAGTCCTCAACAGTTACTTCGAGAGACACAGCGGGCTGCTGGGGACGAACGTCTGACTGCCTGGCATGATACGCTTATCAACGCAGGGAAAGAGCTCAAGATGCTGCTTCTGGTGCGTTCACAGGCTCTATTGCACATCTATAACTAACAGTTGCCTTTTTAGAATATTCAAGAAGAGTCAAATCAACTCCAACAGATGCGAGAGCGAAACGAAGGCATAGAGAGAGATGTTCAACGTTACAAAGAGCGCAAGAGTATTGAGACCATGGTTCGCAATGTTTTCCACCATAACCTGTCTCTCTCTTAGCCTCTTCGAACTGAACAGATTGCGCTTTTGCAAATTCTGATTCCCGTGGAACGATATCGCCAACTCCGTCTCCAGTTCCTGGTAGTTAAAGCCAGACAACGTAAACTTCACCAGAAAGTAAAGAGATTGAAGGCTAAAAATGAACCGGCTCATGCGCTACTAAAGTACAGTCCCTTCTATTGTCAATTCGGGTTTCCCTTGAATAATGTTTAACAGGAAGCTTGAAGCGGAACACAAAGAATATGAGAAAACTCGGGAAGAATTCAAGAGGACTGCTCAGGCGAAATTCAACAAGATGAAGACGAAGTGGGCCGCAAGTGAGAAGCTGGTGTGTCTACACATACTTTGGTCGTAGCAAAATGTCTTGAAAGTGACAAATAAACAGGAAGGTGAAGCGGAAGAGCGCACGTTGCGACTCGATCAGCTGAAAAGGCAGGAGAAGGAACGCATCAAGAAGATAGCTATCCTCGAGGCCGAGATTGAAAGGACTCAAGCAGAACTGGTCAGATTGTCCAAGATCGAACTCGAAAGACCTGAGGATTTGGCGGCTGAAGCCGTACGCAACAGTTCTAGGTCTATCTTTAGCCTACTAATTCCTTTCATTCCTCAGAAACAAATTCATGCAGAGCGCGCAGACGTGATGACGCGTAAGCTCGAAGTCGAAGACAAGATCAAGAACAACATCAACGAGAAAGCAAGGTCGAATAGTCAACTCAATCTTGCTCATCAAGAGTATGTTTATAAATTCATCATACCTCCGTGGATACTGAGTACTTTTTTCGCCATCTCAAGGCTGAAAAACTTAGACGAGAAAGAAAACATGAAGCTGCAAGCCTTACAGAGATGGGATAGAGACTGTCACGCTGCTGTGCTATGGCTACGCAATCATAAGCACCTATTCAAGATGGAGGTGTTTGAACCTGCTTTCCTGTCCTTAACCGTCCCCGATCGGCGATTTGTGAACGCTGTTGAATCCGGAATTAGCGGCATGCAGTTCAAGGTAACGGTCGCGCCACCTATTCCGATCTATATGCATAACTTATTTATCCTGCCCTACAGACGTTCGTTTGCCAATGCCGTGAGGATTCTAACACTTTGAATGTAGAGATCAACGACAAAGGAGTGCTCGGGAAGGGTGTTCGCATTGCTACGTGGTACAGATCTCCCTCACAATTGGCCCCCCCACCTATGTCTAGAGATGAGGCAAGTTTCATATATATATATATATGCTTCGTCTATCTTCAACTCATATCCGGCAGATGGCAGCAATTGGATTCGATGGTTATCTTCTGGATTACGTCGAATGCCCAGAGGGCATGCGTTGGTGGCTACAGAGGGAGCTCAATTTCCATAGGACGGTACGTGCTTTTTTTTCGTCACATCGCCGAATCTTTTCATACAGTACATTTTAGGCGGTTTCACTCAATGATGTCGACGTTTCCAGAGCGATGGAACTTGTGGCCCGACCGGAGACTGGCGGCGGCGCAAGTTTCATTTCTAAGACTACCATGAATAACGTCAGCCGTTCGTCATATGGACAGAGAAATGTCAGCAACATATCTCGTGAAATCAGACCCGCACGGGCCCTCGCTAACGTCACCGGTATGACTACCTGATATTATTGTGAGATTCCCCGTTGATGTCTGGCTAATCAAGTCGACGCTGAGGTGAAAAGAAGGATCGACGATCGAATCTCTACTTTTCGAAATGAAGTTGCTAATTATGACCGAGAAAGAGTGGGATTGGATGCCGAACTCGACGCTGTTCTTGAAGAGGATAAAGCGTTCGTTGCACGCCTCGTACGCTACGTCGCATGAACTCTCTTTCTTCTACTAACGAGTCCTTTCAGGAAGCTGTCAAAAAGCGTAAAGATAAGATTACGGAAGTACAGAACAATAAAGTCAAAGTCGAGTCAAAGCTGAGTGCGTCAACATTTCCCGGGGATTAAGA